>PVLD010015681.1:0-47711 GCA_004027595.1 Dinomys branickii | reverse complement strand
TTCCCATTTTTGGGTATCAGATTCAAGATGTGGAGCTATAAATTACAAAGGCTGTTCAGCAGGAGAAGGTCAGCTGCAAAGGCTGCTCGAATGATTCCTTCTCTTTGGGAGAATGTCCCTTAAGCTTTCTGCTGAGAGTTCCGCTTAAAAGGCTGTACAGATATTGGTTAGATACTCCCTACCTAGTGACCTGGGTGAGTTGTGTAAGACTGCTCCCCCACCCTCCCAGGGTTCCCTGCAGGTATAGGGATGGATCTCCTCCCCCACTCGGTGATCTGGTCACGAGCGCCGATATCTCACCAGTTATTGGAGTCCCTGCAGGCATGAAGGTTCCAAGGTGCCAGTCTATCCTTTGGGGCTTTCTGCGCGGCTCGCCCGATGCGCACAAACTGTGGCATTTTTATACAATGGCATATTCTTCAGCTATAAAGAGAAACTTGAGGCTTTTATAGGCAAATGGTCACAATTAGAGACCATATTTATTAGTGAGGTAAATCAGATGTGCATGTGCAAACAGCGTATTGTATTATTAGTGTAAGAACCTGAAGGTGGGAATATGAATTGGGAGGTATGAAGGGAGACTGCTCAAAAGTAAAGAGCAATCGGGATGGAGGGAAAGAGAAAAGGAAGAAGGGGATAGCTATGTAAGTGTGTGTGTATGTGCAGGACGGCTAACATGGCTGCACTATTGTCTCATGTCGCTTTGATGTAAGGAAAAATCAATGATTAATTGTTTGATCAATCTTGTATGTCTATTTGCATTATCCTGAGCATACACTTTGAAATTATCAATGTGTAATACAACAACCATTGTTAATCCCCTGCCGCCTTACCTGTAATTCAGTTTTGGTACTGTTCTTGTGCTACTTTGTGTCTGTTTGCTAATGTTTTTGTTCTTTTACTTTTAAAATATATATATATATATATATATATATATATATATATATATGAAAAAGGAACTAAAAAAATACCTACTTACTTTCTCATTCTTTCTTAATTAATTCATTTATCAACTGGTTAAGTTCTCATCACGTATCAGCGGTAATGTTGAGCTCTGGGAATACAGATTATAAGAAGTCAGCATCTCAGGGAATCAGGTGTTATCCATGCAGTGAGGTTATGAATGGTGAAGCTCCAGGCTAGAATGTAGCTCAGGGATAGAGCACAGCTTCAGAGCAGCCGCCCTGGCCTGAAGGTGCAGCACTGCAAAAGTAATTACTTCAGCGTCCCAGGCTAAGGAATCCACCTCCTTCTCCTGGAAGACTGCGCAGGGATCTCCCCGTAACTCCACCGCCCTGGCTCTCCTCGGTGGAGGGTCTGGTCCAGGCAGCCTCTCTGGAAACCCTGAGCTGGGCAGCCTCCAGAGAAGAAAGATGAGCACAGCCCAGTGGAGGGTGGTTGCGGATGTGCTCAAAAGCTTCAGCTTTTGTTGAATTTCCTGTTGGGACAATTTTCCTCTTAGTGTAATACCTGCTTCGTGTTCATGTTTTGATTAATAAATGACTTTAAAATCTTCCCTTATGCCCCTCTTCTCTGCTGCTCAAAGCCTTGGGTTGCTGTGCTTCAGTATACCTCTTCCTGGAACTTTTATAGTTCCATTTCGAAGATCTTCTCTCACAGCTGTACCTTTGATTCTTGTGTACTTGACTGTTGAACTCAAATTTTACCTTCATCCAAATGGTCCTGGCCTCCACCCCTGCCCTGCTTTCCAGGCAGAGGCCGTTTCACCCTGGGCTGCGCAGTCGGTGCTGCAGCTTGTGGTCCTGTGTTCAGAATGCCTCTTTGTCACCCTCCTTCCTCAGATCTGCTCCACACGCTGCTCCCTTCCGCTTGGCTCCCCAGCCTCCCACATAGCCAAGTACAGCTTATTAACATCACTCAAGCTAAAAAGCAGCAGTAACACCAGAGGTAGGAGTCACTTGACTCCAGTGTATTCCACTCTGTTTGTGACCGTTCTCAGGTCAATGTACAGAGGGCTCTGCCTCTGAAACTGAATTTGGTTGATAAAAATGTCAGAAACTGCCATTTCAACTACTTGGGCTTTAAAGATCTAAGTGCCTTTTTAAAATATTACTTTTACTTTTGTTGACTGCATATATTTATGCTGTACAATGTACCATTTTGCTTTGCTGGACTAAGCAGAGGTGGTAGGTTGTGAGTCAGAAAAAACAGAAAGCAGAAACAAGGAACAAAAAGAAGACGGGTCATTTTTTGTCGAGGTTTCAGTACAAGGGGCTCCTTATCTCAGACGGACCAGGCCCCTTTTGATTGGCTGCGATGACTCTCATGTTTCATCTTTTTAAAAACTGGCTTATGGATAAGTTTAGCTTGAGTGTGTGGCACTTGACATGAGTTTCTCAAGGCTGACTTGCTCTGGTTTTATGACAGCTACTGTAGGAAATCACTTCAGAGCAATGGATGCTGAAAAATTTTGTTAGCAGTTTCTCACCTTTGATCAAACTTTTAGCTTATAGTAAGAGATCTGATCACAATTTATGGCATGACCATCACTCTGAGTCATTGGCATGGCTGATTTACCTTTGTTTTGGTGTGGTTCTGCTGAGTCACGATGTGGAGCTGTGGGAAGAAAATACCCTTTCTGTTGCTCACCCTGTCTGCAGTGCTCTAAACATGCTGAGACAATGTGCTCTGCTGGTGGTAGCTGTGACCATGTGAGACCCAGAGGGGACATACGTGCTCCAGAGAGCTCACAGTGAAGACTACTGCAAGTACAATACCAAGAAACTGTAGGACTTTTCTTTAGCCAAAACTGCCACAAACCAAAGCAACTAAAATAAACCAAAGAAAAGCAAAAGTTAGTGGCTAGAATAAACTGTGAACTCAGTCTCAGTCCAGAGTGAAGTTAGTGGAGAAGATGTCTAGATTTGAGCTTGAAGAGTATTTTTCTTTGAATGTTGTAATTTGAATGCCTTTGACTGCGGAGTTAGGCCATTCAGAGAACTCCCTGAGTAGCCCACACATCAGAGGAAGGATGGCTCCTGAAATTCACATAAAATCGACAAGCACTAGCCTGTAGGTCCTCAGAAAAAGAAGGTTTTGTGCCTGGTGATTCCAGTTTAGAGATGTGGGGGAAAACTGTAAGCATGAGTTACAGTGGGAATTATAAGGTGTACCCTAAATATATGGTGAATATTTGAATTAAAGCCTCTTGGTATGATGTTGGCTCTTGGTTTGTCATAGACAGCTTTCATCAGATTGAGATGGAAGACTATTCAGATATTTTTAGGGTTACATCATGCATGGATTTTGGAGTTGGTCAAATGGTTTTTCTGCATCTGCTGAGATAATCATGTGGTTTTGTCTTTGGTTCTGGTAACATAGTGTATTACACTTGTTGATTTGCATATGTTGAATCATCCCTGTATCTTTGGGATAAATCCCACTGGGTCATGGTGTCTTTCTTTTTGACAGTTTGCAGTATTCTGTTTGCCAGTATCTTATGCTCATTTGCATCTATATTTATTAAGGAAACTGGCCTGTAGCTCTCTTTCTTAGATGGATCCTTCCCTGGTTTTGGTACCAGGGTAATGCTTGCTTCTAGGAATAACTTCCCGTTCAGTTTCATTAAGGAGTTTGAGAAGTAGTGGCATTTGATCTTCTTTAAAGTTCTTCTAGAATTCAGCAGTGAATCTCTCAGGACCTTGGGATTTGTTGGTCATTTTTTATTACTTCTTTAATTTTATTGAATTATATTAGATTATTTAGAATTTTTATATCTGCTCGATTCAGCAGTGGTAATGCATATGTGTCTAGCAATGGACACAATGGACACATTGTCTAGCACTGTGTCCATTTCTTCTGAGTTTTTTAATTTAGTAGAATATACAGTCTCAAAGTAGGTACTGATCACACCAAATGACCAAAAACTGAAAGCTGCTTCTTTAAAATCAGGAGCAAGACGAAGATCTTCCCTATCACCACTCCTATTCAACATACTTCTGGAACCAATAGCCAGAGCAATTAGATAAGCGAAAGAAATATAAGATATATGGACAAGAAAGGGAGAAGTTAAATTATCGTTATTTACAGAGGACACGGTGCTCTTTATATAGGACCCCAAAACTCTGCCAAAAGGCTCTTGGAATTAATAACCAAATTTGGTAGCATAGCAGGATACAAAGTCAATACTCAAAGATCAGCAGCATTCCTGTACATGAATAACAAATTCACTGAGAGAGAAATCAGGAAAATAACACCTTTCACAACAGCACCAAGAAAAATGAAATATTTAGGAATCACCCTAATACAGGACATGAAAAACTTTACATTGAAAACTATAGAACTCTGAAAAAGGAGATTGAAGCAGATATAAGAAAATAGAAAGACATCCCCTTTCTAAGATAGGCACAACCAATGTAGTGAAAATGACTATACTTCCAAAACTGTTTTATAGATTTAATGCAATTCCAATCAAAATACCAATAACATACTTTGTAGAACTAGATAAAACAATCCTGAAAGTCACATGGAAGCAGAAGAGTCTTAGAATAGTAAAAGCATTTCTTGGCAGCAAAGGCAAGGTAACCCACCAATTACACAAGGTGGGGGGCTATCATCAAGTAAACCACCAAATGCACAATTCCTGATGTAAAATTATACTACAGAACTTCTATTATTAAAAACTGCATGGCGCTGGCAAACAAACAAACAAACAAAACAGACGCAAGAATCAATGGAACAGATTAGAAGATGCAGAGACAATTCCAAAAACACTTAGTCACCTTATCTTTGGCAAAGGTGCCAAACATATTCACTGGAAGAAAGACAGCCTCTTTAACAAATGGTGCTGGGAAAATTGGTTGTACAAATGCTAGAGACTGAACCTGGACCTGTTTCTCTCAACATTCACTAAAATAAAATTGAAATGGATCAAAAACCTAAATGCAAGATTTAGATTTTTCTAAAGACAGAGATACTTAATCTGCTAGAAGATAGAATAGGTAGAACTCTCAAAGACATAGGTCAAGGCAAAAACTTTAT
This sequence comes from Dinomys branickii, assembly GCA_004027595.1. Taxonomy (NCBI): domain Eukaryota; kingdom Metazoa; phylum Chordata; class Mammalia; order Rodentia; family Dinomyidae; genus Dinomys; species Dinomys branickii. The sequence continues at coordinate 42,710 of PVLD010015681.1, read as the reverse complement.
GAATAAAACCCCAGTCTCACAGAAAATACTGCATAGAATCAATAGCTGTGATCAGATCAGATTAAAAGGCTTTTGCACAGTGAAAGAAACCACAGAGTGAAGAGACAACCCAGAGAGTGTGAATTTTACCAGCTAGTCCTCAGACAAAGACTAACATCTAATGTATATAAAGAATTTCAAAAATATCAGATCCTCCAAACTAAAAAACCCAATATGGCATCTGAAATGAATAGACACTTCTCAGATGAAGACGTAAAAGGAGCAAATGTATATGAAAAATGTTCAACATCACTGATCACTTGAGAAATCCAAATTAAAACAGCGCTGAGATTGCATCTCACTCCAGAAAGACTGGCCATCATCAAGTAACCCACCAATAAGAGATGGTCCTGGTGCTGTGGGGAAAACATCCTTCTCCACTGTTGGCAGGAGTATAACTTGGTAGAACAACTACGGAAATCAGTATGGAGAGTTCTCAAAAAACTAAAAGTGGAGGTTCCATTTGACCCAGCTGAGCCCCTTCTTGGCATCTTCCTGAGAGAGTTAAAAGTATCATATCACAGTCACATTTATAGTAGCACAATTTTTCCAGCTAAATCCTGGAAACAGTCCACATGACCATCAACAAACAAATTTAAAAAAATGTATTCATATACAATGTATGTACATTTATAGACGATTCTGTCATAAAAAGGGTAAATGCGAGTCATTTTTAGGTAGATGGATATACTTGGACAGCATAATATTAAGTGAAATAGATCAGACATACAAGTTTACATATCATATTGTTTCTCTTGTGTGAAAACCCATAGGGTAAATAAGGACCAACATGGAGACTAGATATTAGGAAGCAGGAAGAACATGTTCATATGGGAAGGGAACAAGGGAGGGAGGAATAGGGAAGGAAGTGGGAAGGGATAAAGAACAAGAGAATGGAAGGAAAAGAAGGAAAACAAAGCTTTTGTAAATAGGAAGGGGAAGGAGGGTTAAGGGAGGCAAGGGGAGTGGGAGAATAGAAGAATTAAGACACGTTATGTACAGTACAGATCTCCTATGACAAATGTGATCATCATGTATGGCAAATACACATGTATACAAATTCATGAGTGGATTAGAAGCGTCTCTTACAGTGGACTGTCCCCCTTGAAATGCTGCCCCTTGCTTTGCACACGTCCATCCCACTGTTCTTGCTACTTCCAGTACTGGAGCTCCCCTTTCATGGATGTCTTCAGGGCGTGTGACAAAAAATACAGTGAGTGTCATGTGGTAGAAAAGCGGCGCATGGAAACCTTAGGGTGTGTCTCACCCACTAATTTTACTTTATCCAGGGTTCTGTTCTGGCTCTTCCCCGAAGTCAAAATGACTACATTAGGTAAATGATTTGAATTGATTCAGATCATCGAGGTAGCCAGGAAAATACTGCTAAAGACAAAGAAGAGGACTTGAGAACTGCTTACAAAGGGGCAGGAATGTTGTGTAAGTGTGTTAAAAAGCAGGGCGAGTGTTTGAGGGCAGTTGGGATTGATGGGACAATGTGTGTTTTAGTTTGAATTTTAGTTTAAATTTTTAGTTTAAATTTTTAAAAATTTAAACATCCACTGTAGCTCTTATCACATGTTGTAGAAGAATTCAGAATCCCAAATCCAGTCCTGTTTACAGATAGATACTAAAAGTGAGAAACAATAAACAGAGCTACAGTCTAATAACAGATACGCCATAATTGCCTTCTCAAACATAACTTTGCCTCTGTAGCTGCCTACATTTTTACCCAAATTGCTGATGGTAAGACTAGTTTATTTGTACACTGAAAGTTTCATGAAGGTTGGCCTGATTACTTACATAAGTCAGCCCACCATGAATATTGATTAACTAGATAGACTCTTTGAAAGTTTAGTTTGCTAAAACTTTTGAAAAAAAATCTCAGAGTAGACTTAAAATACTCTGAGACCAGAAAACTAAAGTCTCACCATCGGATTTTGCCTCAAGATCTATAAATTTGGATGAATTTCTCTCCTCTTGAAATAAAAGTATAAACATTTTAAGTATTCTTTGACTTACTACATAGAGCTCAGAAACTCTAAAGCCAGGTAGTACATGTACATTCTCAAAGGTGCAGTAATATTATTAATCTTTCCAATAGTGTCAGGTTATAAACAGAATAAATTCTTTTTGAACTCATGCAAATAAGTAAATTGTCATCAGAAGGAGAACACTAACAGTTTTTTGAACTCTGGAGAAAGCAGCTAGACATGAAAGAGTAATTGTTTCAATTCTATTTACAAAGTTGTTCTTTGCCAAAGTGCTATAGTCTATAGATAGCTTATGCTAAAAAGGGAGAAAAGATTTCCTCAAATCTGGATAATGAAAAATTAGGAAAATTTCAAATAAAAGAGCATAAAATCTCTTAGTTTTTCCTGATTATATGTTTAATTCTAGATTTGCTTGATTTTTTGGTTATCAGGTTTCATGGATTCACATTTTATCAGAAATCTATAACTCCTTCATACCATGATTTCATCTTAAATTATTTCAGAAGTATTTTCACCTCAGAATCCTTTGCATTAGTCCTCTCGAAGATGAAACACTTTAACTTATGTCTGCTGGCAAAAGCTTTCATGTAAATACTAACATGAAACAATTAGATGTCTATGGATGATAAGATTTAAAATGGCAATGGTAAAACTTTTAATGAGAGTTCCTCATAGGAATGATACAGTTGATAAGGAAATTTCATTATTTCCATGGTGTAAAACAATTTAACATAACAACAAAAATTATTACTGATAACATTTTACCAGGACATGTATTTCTAGGAATTTTATGCAATTCTGGGACACTAATATCAATAGTATTTATAGGCATAACTTAAAGGAGGTTTAGCATTATTTATTTGACAATAGTTCCTACATAATTTAATCAACCTACATACTTTTACTTTAATATCTCTTTTTTATAAGGTGGGAGGCAAAATTCCTTTGAGACTTTTCAGAGACCCTCTAGCACATCTCAAAATAAATTAAAGGAAAAAAGTTTAATTTACAATTTGCTATTGGGAAGTTTGTCAAAAACATTTAAAGTCAATAAGATCAGAGGAAACTGTGAAACAATATTCACTTAATCAGAATAATAATTAAAAGACTTTAAAGACAAACAGTTACAGGAAACAATCTCCCTATTAAAAGAATGCAGAAGTGTCATCTTTCTTAAGTAATCAAAGGGTTTTTTAAAAACCATATAAGGTACTGGAAATTATTTTGATTAGTGATCCCTGCCATTTTGTTTTAGGTACTTTACTCAAAGGAAAACATTTTAAGAGAGATCAAGGCTCCAAGAAAACTTGGTTACTTTACAGAGAGGAAAACTCAGTTTTAGTTTTTGATCCATGTACTTTTAATATTAAGGCTTGTTTAGTAAAGTTCTGTACCATTTCTAAAGTTTTTAAAATTATTTTTTATTCTCTTTACTGGTTTGATCAGTCTTGCATTCTTACATCTGTTGATCTGACCCACTTCATTGAAGATAAATGTGTAATGTAAAAACCACTGTTAATTCCTATCATTTGTTTTGAAACCCTGTATCACTTTTATTATTTTTGCTTTGTTTTGTTTATGTCGTTATTTTGTTATTGTTTTTAATTCTCTTTAAAATAAAAAATAACTGGAAATTTCAAGGCTTAAATCTTTATGTTCCCAGATGTGTACAAATATATGTCAATATTTAGACTCAGATTTTGCCAAAAAAGGTAAGATTTAATGAATTACTTCCTCGGAAGAAACCTTACAATTGTAGTAACTACTTGAAATCTTTTGTGGGATATAAACAGAAATACTTATCCCAAAGTATAGCACCGAGTAGAGAAGTCGCAGAGCACGTGCTTAGCGTGCAGCAGGACCTCAGTTCCAACTCCAGTATCACCAAAAATATTAGGTCTGTACATTATATATTTATATGAAGTGATATCTTTATATAAAAATATTACCGACAGGTTTTTGCTATCTTGGTCATTTTGCTTTTTCTGGCTAAGTTGAGCGGAGTGGCTGGAGTAATGTGGCATTCTAGATGGGCAGTTAGGTAGATAACTAAAAGACACAAAAGAGCAAAGCATGTATCACACAGTACGTGACTGGAACCAGCATATTTGTGCCTATCACTGAAGTCAGGTGAGACAACTCACGGTTAGGCCCTTCTAGGCCTGATAGGCCGTATCAGGCCCTTCTGCTGCCGTCTAAGCTCAGCTAGAAAGTCGCTTAAGTGTCTTTGTGGAAGATATGCAACAGAATATTCTTTAAAAGCTTCAATACCATGTGGAGTAAAAGGCTAAATATTTTATTTTATTTATTTATTTTTTACTCATGAGAAATTATTCTTCTTTTTCTGATTGAATTGGAAGTTCTTGCAGGACCCAGATTACACCTTATTTCTACAATACACATAGTGGGTTTAAATATCTCAAAATGATCCTGGAAATAATTTGCAATTGATTGTGATATCTTTAAATCTGGTCAGAGCTATAAATGTCCACAAAATCTTTGAGTTTCAAATAAGTAAATGATAATGTCTAAACAGCTGTAGCAGAGGCAGTCGAGTAATTTTTAAGTGCAGACCATACAGAAGCATGTTAAGTAGACGATTCACTATCTGTAGATCAACGTACATGATAGAGTGATAAATGCACACAGTACAGTATAATAATGTAAACGTCATAGGGATATAAATATTATGCTGAAGTAGAATCTGGAAATATTTATTAAAGAATAAAATGAGCAGTAGAGCAAAGTTTATGTTGGTAGAGCTTTTTATAGTCAAGCATCTTTTACATACATTTTCATCATATTTTGTCTTAGTCTCTCTTGCAGAAACCTAAAAAGCATCATAATTTTCATTTTAAAGGTGAAAATAAAGATGGGAGGTGTAGGTTATCAGAGGTCACACAGCTGCTAAGTGTCAATCTGTGATAAGTCTCATCTAGGAATCTAGAAGACACAACCCTGAGGCGAAATCTATGCCTTTCAAAGCAGAATGGCTGTGCCTGGCAGTTGAGTAAACCAACAGAACAGTGCTGTTAAGCAAGGGATACCAAAGGCCACGGAGAAATAGAAATCACAATTTATAAATTCGCTGATTCTTACAAGCAGGGTAGATGTGCTTTCTCAATGGTCATTACAGCTTCCAGAGAGAAAATAAGCAGTGCTAGAAATTCCGCTCAGCTATCATGGCTGTGGCCCCCAGGCCGTCATGAAAGTAAACATATCCTGGAGGTCACACTCACTAGAGGGAAACAAAGTATGCCCGAGAAGGATCAAAAGACTCTTCAGATTCAAACATGTTCAGAGAGGAAACGGAAGATGATATAAGTAGCTCTACAAACTTCTTCGGTGAGAGCCATAGAATCCAGGCTCACTTCATGTACTAGAATGAATGACATTAATTACTGTTGGACAAAATCCTCTCTATAAATTACTGGTCAGAGAAATGGAAGATATATCCTAGTTGCCTTATTCTTTATATAGTGAAGCTTTTATGTCATTTAAAGTAACCTTGGATATGTCTCTGTATACACCTCTGGTTGAGACAAATTCAAATTGGTTAGTATATCATCTACACTTCATGTTCATCTATATTTGATTAATTTTTAAAAATGTACTCATTTACATGTAAGTGAAAAATAATGGGGATATATAGGGGGGCGAAATGTAGTATTAGTCTGAGCAGTCAGGTTCTAAGAGAGGGAGAAAGGGAGAGGGGAAGGGAAGGGGAGAGAGGAGGAAGATGTTATGGAATTGGTTCACACAGTGGTGGGACCACAGCTACAAACACAAGCTCTGGCTTCCGACTGAGCCTCCAACTGAGAGCTGAAGCTGCTGTATGGAGCACAAGGGTGAAGCAGGGAGAATTTCTGTGTTGCAGTTAATAAGCAGAAATTTTTCTTTTGGCAAGTGGGGGGGGGGTGGCCTGGGTCTTTATTTTTAAGCCCTCAACTGCCTGGATGAGAGTCACCCACCTTATGAAGATTAGGCTGTCTTACTCAAAATCTGTGGATCAGAATGTCAATCAAATGTAAAAGTGAATACCTTTACCACAAGATCTAGATTTGTACTGGACCAAACACCTACGCACTATGGCTAGCCAAGCTGAGGCACAGAATTAATCACCACAGCTATAGAAAGAGGCAGTGTCATTGTAGTTCAGAGTCTTCTATTACATTTTATCTTCAACATCAACTTTCCATGTCACACAGATGCAACAGCAAGAGTTTGGTCTGGATAGATTTTGTTTATGCTGATGAGTACAAAGAGCAATTTGTGAAACAAGGCACTGATTTTTAGGACAAAAGCGAGTAGGTGATAAAGCCTTCTTAAAGAAGCCCAAATTTTTTCTCCTGTAGAAATGATGTATCTCTCTAGTTTTATGTCAATAATATGAGCAACCCAAGAGGAAGGAAAATCCATTTTAGTAGCAATGGTCCTTAGTTGCAACTTTGCCTCACAGTCTAAGATAATGATGTAAAATTGTATTTAATATTATTTTAATGAGTTTATACATGTATAGTAGAGCCTTCTAACTGCTCCTGATTATGATCCGAACTTACACAATTTTTTGAGCATGCACTGAAATGTTAATATATTGGTATATTTGTAATATATACACATAACATTACATATGGCATATAATATAAAAAATATGAAAAGGGAATATAAAGAGATGACAGAAATATAAACACACAGAAGCTTTAATATTTTTTCCTGCTACCAGGATATTGTCCTGGGTACATTCGAATGGAGGCTGTTCTTTGGGTATTTGCTGGTCGGGAGAACATGTTGACTAAATTGCACATACTGTTCTCATTAGAGATAATTGAAATGTACCACTTTGGAGAAGCAAACCATTTTTACTTTGAGAATTTTTGTAATAATCTTTCTAAATTGTAAAACTCATTGCATTGCCCATTAAAAGAATACAGCAACATAATCTAACCTTTTTGGGTGATTCACAGTTGTCAAGTTTTAGGCAGGAATTTCCACAAGGCCTTTTGAAGCAATATTATTTGGCTCTTCATTAAATAGCTCCCAGTGCTTTGTGTTGCTGAATCTTCTCCCTGCGGTTTCATCTCCTTAGCCAAGATCTGTCCTTGGGGTGTCATTTTTGAGCAACACAAACTCTTTATCTGTCCCTTAGCACCTCCTCCCTGCTATTAGCAAAGAAAGCCATAACAAATAGTTTTAAATTGTTATAAATAACACCACAGAAACATAGAAAATGAATTGCACTGACAAAGCAGAACTGACTTTCACTTGCAACCTACAACTTCAGCCAACCAAAGAAACGAAAAGGTGCGCTGATTAGCGAAACAAAGGCCCAAGAGACAGGTTCCCGGGAGAAGGTAATGGAAATCCATGCAAATATCACTATTGCTGCATAAAGTATATTCTAAAAAATAGTGAAAACAATTCTAAAGATTCATCCATGAAAAACTAACCATATTCTGGACACTAAAGTCATGCATCCGTAGGTACCATATTTTCTCAATCAAGCTTTATGATTATCTGAGAAAGTCATGATCACAAAGTAGAATTCTCAAACTAGCTTTACTTAATGAAAAGTAGTCTTTTTCATTTAAATATTCTCTATTTAATTTTTTTTCTAAAATATTTGTGTACATGTTAAATCTTTCTCCAAATTGTTAGATTATTCAAAATTAGAATTTTTTGTCTTGGCTTTTATCTGTATGTTGGATAGGTATAGTGTTAATGAAGGGCCCTCTTTCTATATTATGTTCTAAGGTCCATCTATCTGGTCTAGAGACTAGGGAAGGAACAATGACAGTTTTTTGTTTGTTTGTTTGTTTTTTTTACTTGAAGGGAAATGAAATGAAATAAGCCATATAGATGGCCACAAGTGTTTAACATTTTGCTACATAGATTGAAAGCTATATTATGTTCAGCCTTGGCTATTGCAGACTTGTATGTTAAATTACTAAGCTTCAAAGCAGGGATTGCCAAACTTTCTAAGTGGCAAAATAGTAAATATATCAGTCTTGCAGAAAGAAGCAAAATTAAGGATAGTGTGTTATATATTTGTATAAGATAGAAAAATAATTTTCATGGATAATTTCAAAATACAATTATACTTAGGTATAGAGTATTTTATAATACAGATCTTCCGGGAGAAGAATGGAATAATTTTTTTCCGGCTATAATGTTTCTCTTAACTGGGTTTCAATGTTGCTGTTCCCATTCACTGAACTGACTGCAGCTGTTTAGCTATGAAGCCATGCTTAGCTTGTGGACTAAAAAGTACAGACAAATCTGCCTCTCACTCTGAAGCAGCAATTCGTAATATGTTGTTGTCGTAGTAATGAAATTGTGAGCAGACTGACAGGAATGATTTCTGGGTCCTAGAGGGATGATGTTGATTTCATTTGTGTGAGGTAGAGCCCCGCGGGCTGCAGCATTAAAGAGTGCCCTGCTCATTCCAACATCACTGGTCGCACACCACGCTTTAAGAAGAAAACAGCAACCCATTCTGTGGGCTTCCACGTCTGAGGATTAAATTGACCTCGGGTTGAAAATATTTGAAAAACTGTGTGTGCACTGAACATGCACAGATTTTTCTTGTTGATATTTTACGAAACAGCACAATATAATAATTACTAATATAGCATTTATATTGTCTGAGGTATTTGGAGTACTCTAGCAATGATTTAAAGTGTACTTAAGGATATACACGTTCTTGATCATTTCATGTAGTGATTTGAACATGTGTGGCTTTTGCTACATACAAGGATTAAAGGAGTAGAGCGAGATCCTGGAGCCTATCCTCAGGGACTGGGAGGATGACTGTACGTATTTCAAGAAATAAAAACCGGCAAAAATAACCTCTTGGCTTTGCTCTCTAAGATAATGATAAGAGACACCACTTGCTGTCTTTGGGAGTGTAACAAGGTTACTTATAATTAGCGTAAAGTAAATGTCTTAGTTACGTGGCACTGGATGTAATGCTTGACATCTACCAATTAAAGGAAGATTTATTTCGGCCCATAGTTCGCAGAAGTTTCAGTCCATAGTTGGCTCCAAGGCGGGACCGGGTGGCAAAGAGAAAGAGTGTGTGGCATGGCAGTGAGGAAGCAGGGTGCCATCAAGGGAGGAGCGGGTAGATATTTCCAGGCCACACCCCCAGTGACCCGCCCTTCACCACCGGCTTCAGGTCCCGAGGTCACACCCAGCTATAAACTCAACAGTGGACTAATGCAGGGATGGGTACCACACAGCTGTGATCCAGTCCCTTCTGAAAAGCCCCACCTACGGACACTCGAGGCTCAGGGGAGAGGGGTGGGGGAGGGGATCTAGATATACACTGTAGCGGTAAAGATCAACAAATACTACGTGCTCCTTGTCAGGTATCACATTACAAATAAATTATTACATGTCCTTTCTCCTTCAGACCACCTTTCCTCTGTGCTTAACAACAGAGCAGGTCCACAACAGGAATATATGAAGGAATTTTTTTCTATCAATCATTTATTCTAGTTTCAATGATTCAAAATGAAATGCTAGTCTTGGCCCGTTTTTTTCTTCTTAATTTGAATGCTGCTGAACTAATACAAGAATATGCTATGTCAAAATTATTTAGGATTGAATAATTTACTCATTTCAACTTTTCTGGTCAGTGTTCTCATTTTGTCATGTAGATTGCTTCAGCTTCTTGTAAGATTTTAGCTCTTTCCAAAGTAGTTACAGAGATTTTGCGCATGCCTGGCGTATGTGTGTGAATACACAGGCACGCATACACATGCATGCATGCACAGGCTTCCACATGTGTGCATGTGTGTATGGTATGTGTATGTACATGGTATATTAAATACATACAGGTTGGTAAATGACTTTGTAACAAAATTCCTTCTATAATTGATTTTTTCGTTTCTTTTTGATATGAAGCAGCACCAAAATGAATCAGCTTGAGGAGCTGTGGACTATTAATCATGTTTGATAGGAAGGACATGACATCACCTGTGTAAACTCTTTGAATTGCATTAATTATAGGAGTCCTTATCATCCTCCAGCACAGCACTGAAGTCTCTGGTATCTGCCATCCACCAGAGGAGTTCAAAAGCAGCCTCATCAGATACTTTCATAGAACCACCTAATTGGACCTGTGACCCACAGCTTATCAGGAATCTGATCAATGGAAACTGCTGCAGGATAAATCACCTCTGTCTAAACAATATGTGTATTATTCACTTGGGTGGATACACAATTGTGACTGCAGTGATAGGAAAAAATCAGTGATAAAAGTAATCACTGCTTTGGATCTTTTATGATTGATTCAATATATTCTCTACTTGTTAAATTTATGCAGGATAGAAAGACTGAGAAGAAAAACTGAGAAAATGAATATTTTCATTTGATTTAAATAGGTGGATTTTTATTCAAATAAAATCATGAAAAGTTTAGAAGTATCTGAAAGTAAATGAATTAAATTAAAACATACAGAAAAATTTTTAGAAACAGAGAACACCTGCCCAGTCAGCACCCCTGTTAAGAAATGAAACAGTGTGAGCATCTCAAAGCCCTAACCAGGGCTTAGCCCAGGTTTATTCATCTGATGGCCACTGTCTTGGCTGCAACCAAGGCCGGCATCATTCTGGGGGCCAAATGCAGTGAAAGTAAGTAGTTAATGAATATGCGTGTTATTCGGGATCAAAACTCTTCCCTAAAGCAAAGATAATTTGGCACTTGTAAGCTAGTTACCATTTTGAAGTAGGAGGGATGGAAGGAGTTGTCAAAGAGGAAAAGTCTATAAAAGGGAGTATAAAAATGATTTTCCCCCAGTAGTCACACTTAAAATAGATAGGTTGGTTATTTTAGAAGTCATTTTGTGCATACATATGTGGTCCTTTTGATGTAAGTATTTCAAATGCAAAGACTGTTAGAATTTGTAAATTCATGGTAAATTTTAGGATTTGTACAGTGCTAGCATTCTATTTAAAATCATAGCTTTATGGTTTTTGTTGCTGTTTCGTGGTGCTGGGATCATGCCTAGGGTCTAGTGTTTTTTAGGTAAGTACACTTCCATTGAGCTACACTCCAGCCCAGTAGGGTTGTGTTAAATTAAGACAAGGAGAAAACGTTTAGGGGAAGAGAGAAAAGCTCTGTCGTCGGCATGGCAACGGTGACTGGGCTGTGGATAGAGACACTAGCTCTTCTCACAGAGCTCTGGATCACAGAATATTCCTTGAGCCTTGTGTGTGAGCAAGAGGGGAAAAGGTGAGGATTTTCCACAGGAGACAAGACACCGGAGGTGGAGAGAGATGAGCACACCCTGAAGGCTGAGAAACAAACAGTGGTTAAAAAGAGTTGTGAATGAGATAGTTCAAAGTAGGTGTGGACGTTGTCATCTGCCAAATGGAATTTCTACGGGGCTTTGGCCAGGTGTACAAGATCTCCCCGTGCCTGCCTAAGAAGCCTACGAGTACATTAGGGGAACTCACCTGGGTCAAAAACAGCAGCTGCTTATACTCTGTAAACGTTCACATGATGTTATATCCCATTGTCGCTTTTTCTTTAGAGACTATACTTGGCATTTAAAAAAATCTATCAGTGATACAACCGTACAATTACGTAGAAACTCTCAGTTTAGCTTTTGTCATTAAATGTTCATTTGAAACATTTTGAGCATCTACCTTAATATTATAGCTAATTTAAGCCTTATAAGCAGTATCAACATATTCAGTCCAGAGATACACAGTGGAAATCATGCTCCCACTGCCAAAGAAACATCTACAGATTGTTTAGCAAAGGAGCTACTACTATCTGGTGACTCTCTGCATTCTGGATCTCAGCATCTGGGTAATAAACCTGCCAGACTTCTCTCCTTAACTCCAGCTTGTGTGTGATACATCACTGTCAGGGGAAAAAAATCAGTGGAGAGAAACACAACAGCATGGTACAAGCTGTGAACCACAACAAGTCCTGCCAGGTCCACAGTTTGTTTTAAAATGGTTTTGTTCTGATAGTTTTAAAGAGCTCTGTAAATATATATGGATTTTCTGCACTATGGTCTGGGTTGTATGGGATGACAGCAGTTGGTTAGCAGCAGGAGCTCAGTGTGTCTAAGTCTAGAAGACAATGTTATGAGGCCATTTGTATCTGCAGGTAACTTGGCCCTTCGTACCAGTGGGAACGCAGAGCTCACTGAGGCATGAAGGGAAAAAGATATGGTGCATCAGGGGGTCATGTCCTAGAATCTGCAATTCTACATTGAAAAATGTTACCTTGTCTGTTAAAGCTAACCAACAAATCACAGGCACAAACAACCAAATATCTCAGTCAATTGGCCAGATTAGCAGAACTGTGGAGCCAGCATCTCCCTACAGTTTTTCTTTGATATTCATTAAACTGAGATATAAAGCTTAACTACTGTTAACATACTTTATGATAGCTGACAGGAAAATGAGGTAGAGCATAAAATTGTGTTACTATCTAAAAATACATTAATAGAAAAATGAAGAACATGATCATAACTATCAAATTCTCATTTCTGCAATTAGTCATGTACTCATAGCTGGTACTTGAAACTCAAAATCCTCTCCTACATATTCATTATCTCCTTTACCCCCAACGAGCCTGGGGTTCTTATGTATGCGTGACTTAGAACTTGTCTATGAAGTCCTTTCTGAATTGGATTGCTGTAGTCTCTTCATGAGTTTCAATCAATAGAGTTAGGCATGTTCAATGTCATTCCAGGGAATCTTTTATATTTGTCAGATCAATAGCTATGTACTAGCATCAGAATTTGTTTCAATTTGCTTCAGCAAGGAAGCCATACTTGGAAAGTGGAGTCGTTAGCCATTGAAGTGTTCAGTAACACTACAGTTCACTCACAGGAAACTATCCGTCTTCTGTGGAGGCCTAACATGTGAGTGGAATGGGAATGAGGGAGGAATCACCACCCCTATCTTCTAAGTCCTCAGCAGTGGCACTAACTTCTAAAGTCCCTTTTGGAATGTGGCATAGCCTTTGGTTTATTATTTAGGTGGGAGGGGAAGTCTCAGGGGCTTGTGAGTTTTCTTTTTCACACAATCACTCTGCAGACAGGGAGTTGGCTGTACTTGAGCTGCTGTGGCTCTGGATCCCTTGTGATGTGACAGTCAAGGATGCCATTTGAGGTTTTGGAGGAACTGGTTACTAGAGGAATTTATCTGTAATTAGGACAGTGTATAATTAAAGTATTGGCATAGATCAGTTAAACGAATAGAGTCCAGAAATAGACCTATGTCCCTATGATCCAGGGATTTTTGTGAAATTTACCAACTTAGTTCAATGAGAAAAATAAGTGGTATTGGACCACTTGGCTTTCCGAATGGAAGAAAATTGAACACCAGCCCTTATCTTGCATTGTAACCACAGAGTTAACTTAAAACATCTCTGCAACTAAGGATAAAGGCTAAATATAAAAAATTCCTATAAGAAAGTATAATATTCTCCCCTTCCTTCTGCTCCTTTTTTTCTCCTGCTCTTCCTCCCCTTCTTCTTTCTCCAGTGTCTCTTCCTCCTTTCTCAGGTAATACTGGGGATTTTGCCCAGGGCCTTTGCATTGAGCTACATTTCCAATCCTTTTTTAGTTTTTGTTTTGAGACAGAGTGTTGCTAAGTCACTAAGGCTGGGCTTGAACTTGTGCTGCCCAGCCTTGGTCTCCCAGTAGGAGACTTAGTCTCCCAGCAAAAGCACTGGCAATTAAGGAAAACCTGAACACCTAGACCTTCTCTAAATCAAATATACTTTTAAGAAAGGGGAAAGAAAGCCAAGCAATTGGAGAAAATGTTTGCAAACTGTGTATCGAACAAAAACCTTGTACATGGAACCTATGAACTGGTAAACTTCAATAAGAAGTAGCTAGATCTCTAGGGTCTAAAATATTTGAGCAGACATTTTACACAAGAAGAGAAATGAGTGGAAGATGTGCTTATGAAAAAATATTGAACATCTTTACAAAACAGGGAAATATAAATGAGATATCACTGCACATACATTAAAATGATTAAAATTAAAAAGACAGATAATGCCAAATGTTAGTGGTGATGTGGTGTAACTGGAACTCTTAGACACTGAGAGAAATGAAAATTGCCACAACCACTTTAAACAAATTCAGTAGTTTCTTAAAGTTACCCGCATCTGATAGGATCCAGCCTGTTCATTCCTTTCATTTGAGAGAAATAAAATTTAGGTTCACACAAACGTTCCTATATAAATAATTATAGCAGCTTTATGTGTCATAGATAAACACAAGAAATAATTCAGAGTCCAGCAACTGTGGATGGATAAACAAAGTTGCCATATCGGTGCAGTGGAATATGACTCAGTAATGCAAGGGAATAAATTACCAGCTCAACGACATGAAACAGCTCAGTCCGCATTTTGAGTGCAAGAAGCAGGTGCAAACTGGTGTGCACTATTGGATGCCACTCATATTTCGTTCTAGGAGAGGAAGCATTGGTAGGGACACTAAGCAGTGTAGTCGCTTTTCTCCAGGAACTCAGACAAGGGAGGACTGTGGGGGCTGCGGGAAGAGCTGAGGCTGATGGAAGTGTTCTGTGCTTTGACCTTGACAGTGTTTCCACGGTGAATGCATTTCTCAGTACAAGTCACCGAACGTCATATGTAAGTGAATGCAGTTTATTCCACATAAATCATACCTCCCTGAAGTTGTGTTAGAAAAGGAAATGATAAAAATAAGTCTTTCTTCCCACATATTGACCACATCCTTTGAATTCACAAAGAAGCCTTATTTGATGTCACTTCCTTAGAATGTACTTTGGACCTAAACCTTGATGGTCTTGAGGACAAACCTAAGGACCTCAGCTCTCCCGTGCACAATGGGAAAAACTAACTTAACAAGCACACTTTGTTGTCACTTTCCATGCCATTTGAGGTGGGCCCTACCATGCAGTTAAAACTTTTCATTATGTAGGAGCTTGATTTTGTGCTGTATATCTTGTGTTCTTATTTAGTGGTTTAAAATCAGAAGTGTGTGTGTGTGCGTGTGTGTGTGTGTATGTGAGAGAGGCAGACAGACAGACAGAGAGACAGAGATTGATTAAATTTTGTCTGAATGTGCATATTAAAGGATAACTCTTACCTAGTAAAGCTGATCTGACAGAAAAGCTGGGTTATCCTATAAAAACCGGTTCTCTTCAGAGAAAGAGAGCTGAAATCCGTCAAATTTCGGGAGAGATACAGGTAAATTGGCTACATGCTATCACTTACAATTTTATTATTTGAAATGAAGCTGGACTTAAATCTTGGCGTGTTGAAAAGCGACTACTCAAATCAGCCCTCTGTGGAATGATAGAGGAAAGAACCGTGAAGGACAAAGAGACAGGAAGGGTCAGTGCAGGCGCCAAGCCTCAAATCAGTGCAGACAGGTGAAGAGCAGCTAGAGGGTGGGTGGGCAGCAAACAGCACAAGACTCATCGGCGGAAGGTGTCTGTGTTGAGATTCCCGCATACGAAGCAGGCTTTCTCTGACCTTTCTCCCTGTAGATTTCTTCAGATCAGTCTTTAAACTGAAAGGAGCAGCCTTTGTTATCCTCTGGTACCTTCCTCTGCTTTTCTTTCCCAGCCTCTTATTGTATTGCATGATGTTTATTTGTTGCGTGTCTGTCTTCCTGCATAAGATTTTCGTTTCCTTAGGGCCCGAAATCCCTCCCTCTCTCTCTCCCTCCCTCTCTTCCTTCTTTTGTTCCTTCTGGCCTTTTCCCCCTATCTTCTTGCTGTATATGTTGTCTAGCTGTGTGCCTGACATAGAGGGAACTCAGTAAGTCTCTTCTTATTTTATAAGAAAAATAAAACAAAATTTCAAAACCAAATAATAAGAGGATAACAATCATTGTCACACTGTATTTTTTTAAAATAGCTGTGCCCAGGTTTTTTGAGAAAATAAAAGGGAAGAAGAGCAAGGGAGAAACTGGCTCTGCAGAACAGGGTTGGGCCACGTGAAAGGCACAGAAGCGGTGCAGGCGGGCAGGCTCCCCTAAGACAGCGGGGCGGCTGCTGAGAAGGAAGTCACCGCGGCACCTCGCACATTGTTATCTTCAGAGCACGAGACATTAACAAAAAGGTTCTCCACTGGATGATTAATGATGTACATTCCATATTCATATTACATGTAAATTCATACACATTAATTTGTGCTCTACTATCAGTTCATGTAACTGCTTTTGCGCAACTAATTATCTTTATGTCATGCATAATTTTATTATAGACGTAGATTTTACTACACATTAACAAAGGTAATTAATCTTATAGTGCTACTTTTTAAAAGAAATTAATCTATTTCCCTTTTCTGCAGTGTTACTTCCGTGCTTATTTGAACGAGCTCGATAATTAGAATGCATCGTTTCTCCTGTCTTAAAATATAGCGGGGTCCAGTTTTTCATCATTGTACTTTCTGATCATTTGAAGTTGTTATGAAACTAAACTGTTAAGAAATCAGGACATTGGCAATCTTAAAGTCAACGCTGAATAAAATGGTTGCATTAAATTCATCTGTCATTGATTCTTGACTTGCACACGGATCAAAAGAAATTGTTTACTTAATTGTTCAAATTTAAAGTCCAATCATGGGAAAACTGTGATGTGTCAGTTATCATATGCACTTCTCTCTAAATCAAGAATGCTTTGTAGCTTTTTTGATGTCAAAGGATCTTCTATAAAAATTAGCAGCTGTCATATATGAATGTTCTTGCCAAACAGCTATTATTTATAACAGTTCCAAGGAGAGTTGTCTCACTTTTTCCTTGAGTTATTTCAAGATATCGGGAATGATAGATAACAGGCAGAACGACAGGCAAAGAGTATAATTAAACCTTAACCTGTTCCAGCTGCTTAAATCCAGTGAGATGCACTCTTTTCTTTCTTTTTTTATCTGCATCTAAAAGGCTTTCATTAACTCAAATTACTTTTGTGAGTCCTTCATCTCATGAAGATTAAATTATAGATATTACTCATAATTTTTTTTAGATTAGAATTTATGAACTTGTACTTTCTATATAAATACATACGAAAATTTATCAGGGAACTCAAATCTATTTAAAAGAAAGTTAATCACAATATAAGTAATTACATACATCATACAAAATATGACTAAAAGATGTTTTCAAAATCATATTACTACTTTTTCCAGTATGCCTCGTTTAGACACACATAGCCCATTAGCTATGTGACGTTTACACTGGAATGACGTATGTTAGACTAAGTTAATATTTTAAGTTCTTTCTCACCCTGTCTCTCCAGAGCTGGCTGCCTTCACGTTAACAAAGGACAGCGTGACTCAGAGGCAATCTGGGAGTAGTCTTCGTCCCTGTCTTTCCCTCCTTGCTGTCCCTCTGGCACATTCACAGGTTAACAAGGGCCGCTTCTTTTGGCTGCGCAGAATCCCCGTCCCGGGCCCCTGTGCCTACGCCCAGGAGGACACTCCTGATCCCTGCAGCTTCCTGCTTGCGTCCTGGGAGCCATCTCTACAGAGCAGCCACTTCCTAAACAGCAAATCAGAGCATGGTGCTTCTCCACCAAAACTTCTGCGGCTTTCCACTGGTCTTGAAAAAACTCCCCCCCCCCCAAGAAGCGTTACTGGTCTATGACGCCCTGGGTGATGTGGCTCTTGTCATCTCTCCACTTTCTCTCCTGTCCTTTCCCCTCTGCTCATACTGGTCTCCAGTCAGCTTCTCCAGTAGATCTTTCCCAGACCTGAGGCCTTTGCATTTGTTCTTTGCTTTCCCTATGACAGTCTTCCTAGAACCTTGATGACTGTATCCTTTTCGCATCTTTGTGTTAGACTGAACCAAACCCAAAGATGAACAGCAGCAGGGGTCTGAGGCAAAGACGATACAGATCAGTCATTGTTCTGGACAGCCAGGAGATACACATTCACGTCCAGTGTACAAACACACACACACATGCACACACACACACACACACTCCTCACTTATTATATGTTACATCCTGGCAAACTCATTACAAATTCAAAGCATTACAAGTCAAAAATGAACTGAATACCCCTGATGTATAGCTCATCCTAGCTTAGCTGCACAATACACTGAAGAATATCAGTTATTCACCCCCATGATCATGTGGCTGATCTGCAGCTGGCTGTATCACAAGAAGGACCCATGTTACATATTGGCATCCTGAGATAATATCAAAATTCAAAATTTAACCTTAACTTGTTATAGTGCTGTGACTGGTACCCAAATAAGATTGTTAAACACTGTGTTTATCAGATCATATTCCTTAACTGCAGAGAAGAGTTTTCTGATCTAAATTTCCAAGTGTTAAAGGAGATTTCATAATTAACTAAATAAATTCCAAAATAAGTATCATGATAAGTATAATGAAGCCAGGTTTAATACATATCAGAAATATTTTCTTCCCAAACCCCAAGGAGCCATCCTATTGGATGTGATGATGATATTGATGGTCATCCTTATTTCCTTCAGATCTTGCATGTCAATGCAAGGGAAACATTATACTAAGTTAAGTTTAGGTGTTACAAGTTTTCTACCCACATCGTTGCATTTTTTTCTTTGAAGAGGGGTGCCTCTCAGTTCGTGTGCACAGAGGGGTTTGATCCAGGGCTTTGGATACTGTAGGCACTCAATAACTAGATACCTTTCCTCTTGTGGCATTTTGTGGTTTCATGTCCAGTCTAGAGAGTCAATCCCAACCTTAGGTATGTGTAAAGGATATTTTCAAATATGTGTAGCAGACACCCTCATTTTGCATGTTGAACATGCAAAACAACATGCTAAACAGGGTGTCAACTCTTTTCTGCAGAAAAGTCAGCCAGAGGAGGTAAGATCAAGTAAAACCCCAAAGCCTGTCTCAGAGCCCATGGTCTTTGGCCTGTGTACCTCCCTCTAGTATACAAAATCACTTCATGTGTCTCAAGGCAGTGACCAAATATTTGCATGCACCTACTCCCTACATGTATGACCTGAGAGTTCTGTGCAAGTGGTTAGTAATTAAAATAGTCCAAACAAAGCCTACAATCTTATGATTTCATACTATAGCATTTCACTTGATTTCTAGGGTATAATTAGTAACTATCTTATCGATAGCTTTGCTGTGATAGCTGAGTTCCATCTCCTTTCCTTTATAAAATTCTTCTGGTTTATTGCTTATCACATATGAGTAATTTCATCTGTCTTTTAAAATTTGACAATGGTTATATTTCTCTACTCTGATTAATTTTGTATAACTCAGACTGAATTCCTCTGAAAAGTAGTGAGAAAGAACTTGTTTTTCTTCAAGAAAGGCAAAATATTTATTTATTAATCTGTACCTTTTAAGTGAAATATCCCTGGAAAAATAAAGGAGGGTATTATCTTTTCTTGTTTATATTTTCAAAGTATTTAGTACATGGATACTGTTCATAGTTAGGATTTTAGAATTTATAATGGAGACAGATTTGCAAAGTAAGTTAATTATCTCATGCCAAGGAAATTTGTAGCAATGACTTTCTACATATTTATTTCCCTCTAAATTGTCCTAAGAGAATAAGGGCTTAAAAGCATAGAAATACAAAAATTTGTATTGATGAAATTCAAGAACACTTCCCATCCATCTTTCAAAATACCTATTAGTATCAGTATTTTAGTTGACAACGGAGAGCATGAAACAAGCATGCAAAAATCCCATGCCTAGCACTACAAGTAAAATGATATTTCAACATAATATGGAAACTTGTAAATGTGTTTTTCCTGTACAGAATTGGCATAGAGCCTAAGGGTGGTACAGATCATGGCTTCAGCAGTTCCTCAGAGGAACCTCAGAGAGGTTGAGCTTCAGTTGAAACATGATTTGAGAATAATTCTTTTCAAGGTGTGCTAAGGAAACTTCTCTACAGAAATGTAAGATGTGCTAATCTGCAACAATATAGGTGCAATTATATTATAAAATGTGAGGGACTATGTTTGATGGTATTTATTATTAGTTATCACCTAGTTGTGTTGATCAACACATTAGCTTTTAGACAGTACCTCTATTGTGACAGTTTTGAAGTAATTCATGCTTGTAAATGGCATGGGTCCATTCTTTCATGCCCATCTAATACAGAAGACTTGTTATGATTATTTTTCCACAAGCAAAAGTACTCTAAATTTCATTCAAACGTGAGCAGGACTTGACGGCTTCTTCTCAGGCATTGGTTGGAGGATGCAGTTCAGTGCATGCTGATATTGGGCCCCTGGATTTCATCTGCACAGGTTACAATGTTGCAGTGGCACTCTGCCAACCGAGACACTGTGACATGTGAACCACAATATTTTTGAGAACACCAAATACCACTATGTATTCTGCCTTTAGCACTTTTATGTATTTAGCATCCAAGCAGACATACAGTCTACTTGTAAATATCAAAATCATCCTGTTTTACTAAAATAAGCTGAGGTTCAAGAAGTTAAATAAATGAATCAGAAGGCTGTGAAAAGTCCCCGCGAAGATGTGCAGAAATTTCATTCAGTGTGGATACGGAAGTTTATCAACACAATTAGCAAAATTTCTGACTTTAACTTAGGCTTTTCACTGCAAAGCATGTTCTGGTCTTAAAAGTGTTAAAGCTTTCTGCAAAACATAACAATGAACTTAATTAAAATCTGATTTATCGTGCCTGATTTGCCAGATGTTGGCAATTTAAACTGTAATTCATATTTAATTGATGATTAATAGCAATAGATCATTGCTATTTATAAAATTGTCAATATTAAAATATCATACCTAGAAACTAATTTTAATGTTACTAAATTTTAAAATTATTTGTCAATTTTACTAAATATTTCTTCTTGAATAATACAATTTATTAATATTTCTCTACCTTCTGTACGCATTATTGATTTTTATTTTGTAGGTTTTAAGTCTCAGCAAAACACTCACTAATTTGCGGGAAAAAGCATTTATTTGTGAACCCTGACCTATCCCATGTAGAGATTATCTGGTGCCTGAGGATGGAACTGCTATATTTTTATTTGGAAAACTTGCTGGTTTTCATATGGAATAATACACACACTGACTTTGCAATTTTAAAATATAATTTTCTCACCCAAATGCACGTATTTCTGTTCCTGCCTGTTAACAGGCATTTTGTGGGCACAAACATTCCTGGTGATCCCTGGTTCCCTCCCGCCGCCCTTCAGAACAGGTGGATCTGTTTAGAGACGTGAGAAGGGAGCAGGCACACACATGCCACCTCTGCTCTGGCCCAGGCAGCTGTACCATCTGCAGGACCCCGGAACCCTGGTGGGCGCCCTCTCACCACGTCCGGTCAGATGCAGGTCAAAGCTTAGTCCTCAGCACCTTCAGAGGCACGGAAGAGCCCCTCCACCGCTTACCACTAAGGCCCTGGGTGGACTACAAGACTCCAGGGCCTATGTATTCTTTACCTTATTCTCACGTACTTCTTTGGCTTTTTTTTTTTTTTTCTCAGTATTTCCAGCATTTGCGGGGGGAAAGCAGCATTACTTGCAGAAACTCCAAATTTATGCTTGGGTCATTCACTTTTGTGACAGAAACCATGCAAACAATCTCCAGTTTTTGTTTTGCCTTTGTCTCAAGGTCTTGTTGACCTACATGAGTTTCTTCAACTTACTAGCAATTTGCTTTACTTCTACTTTTGATATTGGTATATTTTTTCTTTTTTCCACTTAACACCCCTTTCTCCAAACCCCGTCTTGATTTAGACTGCCCTTTGGAAACAACAAACTTTTTTCTTACAGAATCACTCCATGTGATTCATGTTACCACACACTCTATTTTAAGGCAGGGTGGGCTGGGCCATGTAGGGTAGGGTTGGGGCAGGCTGCTGGAAGGGATAAAAGAATGCTGGTTGCTAGGTAACCTGTGAGCACTCTGGGAGTTCACGGATGCCATCCCATGTGACATGTGGCCAGAGACTCAAGAGTATAGTTAAGCATAATGACAATGATTTATTAGCTTTAAAAAACCTGGAATGATTTTTGTAAGAAATAGCCTGCTTTTTCCTCTATTTCCTTCTCTGAAAGCCACAGCAATCAACAGAGAGAACAAAGCTACAAAACTCAAATTTTCAAGAAATAAGGAATTGGCTAAATCTCCAAAGTACAGCCTTTGAAGAATACAGCCAAACATGATGACACTTGGGCCAAAGAAGGGAGAGCGCTGACAGCCCAGGTGCGGTTCCAGATCGTGAGTGGACTGCAGCGGCCTCCGTTGGCAGAAGACACTGGTGAAGGAAAACTGGGAACATTCTTGCTGAGTGGGTTTGGCTGTAGCAAAATCTTCTGCTACAGAAAAATGGTATGGTTCTGAGGGAGGAGTGACATTTTTCTCAACTTTCTGCAAACTAGCCTATTCACAACGAGAAATCATCTTTGGAGTAAGGTAGCATGGAGGACGGAGAACAAACATTAATGCTTACTGCACCTATGGCCACACACATACGAATGTGTATACGTGCTACAATTCTTGGAACCACTGAGCTATCTGAGTGACGTGTTTATCCCAAAGTGGGCAACAGAGTACTCTTGAAACTGGACATGTACTCATCACACACACACACACACACACACACACACACACACACACAAGTCATAAACACACACACACACACACGAGTCATAAACACACACACACATGAGTCATAAACGCACACACACACACATGTCATAAACACACACACACACACACACACAATGAGGAAGGAAAAAAAGGAAATGGAAATTTCAAACCTGCTTGCTCGCCTCTCTCCTCCAGCCTAGTCCTACCCCACCCTCAGGGGAACAGCAGGCCTGGGTGAGTGCTCTTACTTTAAAAACGAGAAGGGGCGGTGTCATATGAAAGCTTCGCGTGGATATTACACGGAAAAAAACATAAGAAAGAGCATTCCAAGTGAAGGGTAAGAGTACATTGTAAAGTATTCCAGGAAACAGGGACACAAAATCCAGAAAGCAGACTTTTTTAAATCTAGCCCAATGTTTTTTTTTTTTTTTTTTTTTTTTTTTTTTTTCAGTACTGGGGATCGAACTCAGGACCCTGCGCTTGCTAGGCAAGCGCTTATTCCACTGAGCTATATCCCCAGCCCCCCAGTGTTTTAAAGAGGCAACAACTGTCAAAATAATCTTTTAAGGCAAGACATGGATCAAATAAAGCAACGCAGCTACTTGTATGGAACTAAATGAAAAGTCAGCTTGTCAACCTTAGCAATAAACTAGACTTTTGCGGTAAAACTACCACAGGATGTTGTTTCTTTGACTATAATGTAGTAGTTAAAGAAGCAACAACAACAATAAAAAGAGTGCTGTTGAAAACAACCAGGGACACAGATAACAAACTTGAAAATATTTCATAAATTCAATGGAAAAGAGAAAAGTAAAAGTTTTTCCAAGTAAGATAAAATGGAAAACACAAAAACCCCCATGAGAAGAGCTGCACTCCTGAAACTGTGAAGAACTGATGTATCTAAGCAACATTCAACGATAGAAATGAAGGACACATTTCTAAAGTAAAGAACGAAATCTGTCCAAGCATATTCTCAGAAATAGTATAGTGAGCTGGGGCGTGGTGGTGCACGCCTGTAATCCCAGCACTCAGGAGGCTGAGGCAGGAGGATCATTGTGAGTTTGAGGCCAGCCTGAACTAAATAGTGAGAAGGTTTCAAGAATAGCAGAGAGAGACAGAGACAGAGACAGAGAATGCTATACAACTCTAATCTAAAAAGCTACAAGAATCCGAAAGCTACAAAATCTGAAATGTTGTGAACACCAACATGATGGCACAAGTTGAAAATTCCCCCCATGAAACTGTTTCAGGCACAAAATTATTAAAAATATTGGTGGACTGAGTAACTTCGTTGATGATAACAGTATGTGATGTAGCCACCATTGTTAATTCCTATCACTTTGCTTTGAGGTCAGATAGTTTCTGTGCTGATTTTGTCTTCATTGTTTTGTCAGTTTTTTTTTTAAATTAAAAAATGTGTACAGTTGCCTTCAGGCTGTGTGCATAAGGTGTACCTGAACCAAAAATGAATTTCATGTTGACTTAGTTTCCGTCTCCCTAGCTATCTCATTGTGTACATGCAGACATCTCAAATTACATCCCAAAGCTCTCAGAAATCAAAAACTCGTCTGTTCCTAAGCATTTTGGAGAAGGGCAGAGGCGTGGTTGTGAAGTTAATGAAGCTAAACAACAGCAGAAGTTCCTGTGCATATAATGGTAGGAAGAGGCCATCTCCATGGATTGTAGCTGGAGAACTTCTGCATTTTTCCTTACCACAACTGTTGCAACAAGGTAGCAGAACAATATTTTGGGGGGCTGGACGGGGAAGCTGTCCTGTGGCCCAGGTATCACACAGCCAGCCTGCTGCGGCAACATCAGTAGATCATGGGATGATGTTCTTCACGGGTAAAGACTCGAGGAACACAATGACCAGAAGGTCTCTTGAAAAGAAGTTCCTGAAAAAGAAGTGAAAATATGGCCAGGTAAGAAACGGTGTAAATTTAAAGGTGGAAGGCTAAGGAGCAGAGGGGACTGGCAACAAACCCTGAACCCACTGAAGGATTAAAAGGGAGCCCGACAATCCTGAAGTTGTTTTTATGTGATATAAATTAACACTATGATTCCATATTATATAAAAGTAGTTGTAGGATTAGGGGTATTTTCAGTGAAAATAAGAAATATAAATGTCTATACATGTTTTTCTTTTCATAATTGGGATTAAATCAGTGCTGTTCAATAAATCATCACAAACATAAATTTTCAGTATTTGGCATAACACACAGATGAAAGCAAGAGCAGAAAGAGCATAAAGAGCGCTAGGGCAAGAGATGTGCCCTTCAGTGTCACGCCTCCATCGCGTATCTCGCTAACTAGGCCCAGCCTCATCCAGCCAGCCCAGGGGAGGAGGGAGCTCATGGGCAGATGGGTACATCCTGACCCGACTGCTTTCAACAGGCCCCACGCCTGAACATGTGAGCACTGTGGCAGACATTTCAGATCCACACCAGAGCACCAGCAGAACCAGAAATAATTACGAACTTTCCAAATTAGTGTAATTAAAATTCTCCCCAGAAATACACAGAACAAAAAACAAAAGAAAGAAAAGACACACTGGCAATAAAATGTGGGAAAGGAAGCATTAAAATCAAGAATTTGGGTTTGAAGGTCAAATTGTTATACTGCAAATAAACATATATTAAAATAGGCTCTCAGAATAACTGTTGAAAATATAAATGACAGGTTGAATTGGAAAGACAGGCGTGGAACAAAATAACACAGAAAGATAAAAAGGGCAAGATAAGGTCAGACACAGACAGGAAAGTCTGACGCCATGATATGTAGATAATGATAAAAAATGAAATTATTCTAGACAGGAGTGTTTAAAATAATACGTAAATTCAGAGGTCCAGTGTTCAATCACATTGTTATACTAAATAATGCGTATAAAATATAAAATTGCAGAAAACATATAAAATCATTCACCGAATAATAGCAGTGAGAATATTAAATTCACTTCACTTATCCTATGAAAGATCAAATAGTAAAAAACAAATAAACCCATGAATCTGAATAATTATTAAGGTCAACTTCACACATATTTTTATTTTTAAGACTAAAGAACCCAGAAAAACACAGAAACAATACAGAATATACCAAGTTATAGAGAAGATAGTAGGGAATTAGCACTGGATGCTGTATAACATAATGTTATCTTCATATTTGTTATAACAAAATCAATAAAGGAAATACCGAATTACAGAGGAGACAGTAGGGACCCATCACTGGCTGCTGTATTACATAGTGTTGTCTTTGCATTTGTTAACACAAAAACAATAAAGGAAATACCAGATTACAGAGAGAATAGTAGGGGATACCACTGGATGTTGTATCACATAATGTCACCTTCATCATTATTACTTAGTTATATAGATGGCTCGTTCAATTACTCAATTTTCTCCACTTCACCTCCATTGTTCTACCACCCTGTCAGTGGTCTTTCCACTGGTAATAACTGCACTTTTGGTTTATTTACTCCCTCATGCTCTTACTTTGGGCAGAGACTTGGCTGCTTCTACATATGCTGTATATTACGTGGGTGTACACAAATTGCTATGGCAGGAGGCGGAGAAGCGCCCTTTGGCAGCCCTCACAGCCGTCGAGTGTCCAGTCGGGTAGGCGGGGTCACACAGTGAACTGCCACACTCTGTCAACCTCACACATATCCATTCAATTTTATACACTGAAATTAGGGAATTAACTTTCCTTTCAAATGCCGTTTAATTTCAACAAAACAAACATGTATAGACACCAAAGTAATGTAAATTACAAACAAAGGAAAAAAGCCAGAGAAAAATTTAGAATCTTGACGTTAAGTTGAAAATTGAAAGGTAAGGTTCAACTTGTCTAAGACTGATTTCTTACGACCTAACATCCCAGACAAAGAATTTGCCTTCAGAAAAGTCCGTGGACCCCAGCTTTGGCCTGCTTCTTAAACAATCATTTGTGTACAAGTTGGATCCCTGATCTTATTCATGCCAGGAGAGAGACTGATTTGTCCTTAATGATAAAAGCTGGTTTTCTGGTTTTTGCATCCCAGTTCCTAGTTGTATAAGACTGTTGACTCCTCCAAACCTAAATGCCGAGTTCACAGGGCAGGTCCGGAGCCAAGGTTCTATCACTTTGAATTGCTATTATGTTCTGGCCTCTTGTTCGACTAGAGGAAGGTTCAATGCTTTCCTAATTATTAAGCTTAAAAGTCCAGATTTGCAGGGTGTGGTGGCACATATTGTACCACTAATCTCAACACTGGGATGCTGGGGAAGAAGGATCACAAATTCAAATCTACCCTGAGCAATTTAGTAACTTAGTGAGACCACACCTCAAAATAAAAAATAAAAAAGGTCTAAGGATGTGGTTCAGGGCAAAGGCCCTGGGTTCATCCCTCAGTACTGCAGTAAAACAAAACAAAACAAAACAAAACAAAACAAAACAAAACCCACAAGAAAAAACAAAACCTCTGCAGACCAAGGGCTGAGGTTATTCTCCTGTGGTCAGGGTCTTGATCTTCTGCATCCTTGTGTGCCCTCCGGGATGCAGAATGACGGGGGCTCCGCACTGCTCCTTTGCCGTCTCCATGTCTCTGTGGGGGCATCCCAGTGAGCGTCCCAGTGCTGAGCAGTGTACATATTCTTTGCCACTCACCCTGCTTGTATGGTTGTGCTTGTGTGATATTAATACCAGAAAACAGAGTTTTTAAAAATCTAGAAATTAAAAGGTTAATTGGTTAAAAGGAAAATAAAATCTAAAATGGCAGAATGATACTTAAACACTAGGAAAACCTAAGAGACTTTATAGCTAAAGTTCAAAGGAATGAATGATTTGCATGGTATTCATGTATAGTATCTACTATAAAATACTTACATGACCAAAGAGATAATGTGTATCAATTTGTTTTCTGTTACTAATAACATAATACCAAAACTTGGTAAGTTGTAAAGAAAAATGGTTAATTTTAGATCACAGTTCTAGTCCAAGGTCAATGGCCTGCATCTGGCAATGAATGTTTTCCAGGCAGAGTCTGAAAGTTACAAATTATCACATGGTGAGGAATAGGGAACATGCACCTGCATGTGCATGTGTTTGCTGTTTGCACCTGTATTTACAGGTATGAGCTCACACGCATATGCACGCATGTGTATCCGATTTTGAACCAGGAACACTCCACCCTGATGAATTCATCTAATTCTAAGCACCTCTGTAAAGCCGTGTCTCGAAACACCACAATCAGAATGAGTTCCCACCATCTTACCACTTCGCAAGTGGAATTACATCCCAGTGAATTTCAGAGTAGATTGGGCATATTCAAAAATTAGTCTGAAAAATAATAAATGTAG
This sequence comes from Dinomys branickii, assembly GCA_004027595.1. NCBI lineage: Eukaryota > Metazoa > Chordata > Mammalia > Rodentia > Dinomyidae > Dinomys > Dinomys branickii. Next base: position 14,792 of record PVLD010015681.1, on the reverse strand, counting down.
ATTCAATTGCAGATTTAATTAATTAGAACATAAGCAGAGACCTTATACTAAATAAAAAGCTTGTTCTCTGAGTGTTATGGTTTAGATCTAAAATGGCTCCTAGGCTCATGTGTTTGGAAGTTGATTGGATTATAGGACCTATAGCTGACTTGCTAAGAGGAGGCAGGGTTCTGCTTGGAACAGGTGGGTAACTGAAGGCATGTCCTTGAAGGGTGTACCACCCTTCCTGACTTACCTTTTCTCCTCTGCTTCCTTGTTCCCATCATAGCAGCAGCTTTCTTCTGCTAGGCCTTTCCCCCATACCGCTCTGGCCTAGAGCTGACCTGACCATGGATGGAAAATGTGAGTCAAAGTAAACTTCTTTAAATCATGTCAGGCACTGTGTTCCAGCATCGAGGAAGTGATTAGGATAGACTTTGGTAGCAGAAGCAGAGTCATTACTGCAACTTGCCTGTCCATGGCTTAGAAGGTTTGGCAATGGCTTATGGGAGCAGTTTTAAAAGGTCTTGAGATGTTGGCTAGAGAAGTCCTAGAATACTGTAAGACAGGCTTAATCAGAAATTCCAGTCTGAGCCCATAAGACCAGACATGGAGCCCAGATTCAGGAGTTTTTAGTTGAGAACAAGGACTCTACTGGGAGTTGAACTCAAAACTATGTTATGGTCTGGCAGAAAATTTAACTATATTGTGCTCACATAAAGATTTTGCAGAAGACTGAGATTAACAAATGTCAACTAATTTGGCAAAGGAAATTTCAAGGAAGCCCAGTTTTGAGACTGTAACAGTATTGTTGGCAGTTTTCAGCTATATTGTATTGAAAGTCAGGAACTAAAAAGCCCATTTGAAAAATTTTCCAGTTGGCTAGAAGAAAGGATCTGTAATGGTTGTATCTTGGAGAGTGGGGTTGCTGAAAAGTTTTAAAAAGAAGCCTGGAACTTTGTATCAGCGGGAAAGTTGGCCTGAGAACATGTTAAAAACCTGCAAGGCTCCACCTTTCATAGGCTAAGAGGTGTAAAGTAAGACTTTGCTTTTAGAAGTGAGCCTGAGGGCACCATGGTGAAGAAGGGCTGCATAGGGAACTGGTTTCCTGGGATTCAGTTGCCAGTACTCAACTATCTAGGCACTCAGAGGTCTCTATACTCATGATGCAAAGGGGTCTGGCTACTGCTCAAGCTGACCACTTGGAGTCATTCATGTTGGGCTAGTTTCACAGGCATGCAGGATAAAAGAGTTGTGCAGTCCGGGTGGCTTCCACCCAGATATCAGAAGAAGTCATGAGAAGCCAAGGAGTGTGCTCCTGAGAGGGCAGTAGCTAAAGCTATGAGATTGAAGCCAGAAGTTCAAGGAAGACCCCAGGAATTTGGAGATGCCTGGAATGAGGGACGTCTGCTAAGGAAAACTGCAGTCACTGAGCTGGGCTCCCCAAGAGAGAAGCCATGAGAGCACCAACCACTATTAATGCTATTAATGCTATAAACTCTTTGGAGTTTACATCTCACCACAGATTTCCCTGGCACTGGGCATGGAAATACACATTTTAATGTTTTCCTTGCTGGTTTCAGTCTTGCTTTGGTCCCAATCCTTTCTATTCCCCTACTTCTCCCTTTTAGAATGGGAATGTTTTCCCTGTGCCATCTCATGTTTGTAGTACTTAACTTTCTTTTTTATTTTTGCAAGGGTTTAAGCTGAGTTTGCCTTGAGTCTCAGAGGAGACTTTGGACTTGCACTCTTTAGTACTGCTAAAACCATTAAAACCATTTGGCACCTCTTAGGGATGGAGCAAACACATTCTGCACAAAAAGATGCTGTTGACTCTTTTGGGAGCCAGGAGCAAAATGTTGTGTTTTGTTTTAAAACGGCCCCAAAAGGTTCACGTCTGGGAAGTGATTGGATGATGAGGGTGCAGTAACTGACTGGCTGTTAGAAGGCAGGGTCTATTTGGAAGGGGTGGATCCCTGGAGGCATGGCCTGTATGAGCACACTGCCAGGCTGCCTGCTCTTCTCATTTCCCCGCCGTTCCTGGCCCCTCCTTGCTCCTCACTGCCTTGAGGAGAGCATCTGCCCTTCCCCAGTTCTACCACCATGCTTTCTCCCCTGCAGTCTGCCAACCATTGGCTAAAAATATGAGTTAGACATATTCTCCTTTTAGTTATGGGTGTGAGGAATTTCAGCTCAGCAATGAGGAAGTTTCTAAAACACTAAGCAAGACTTGCTTAATAAGTAAGACCATGATTAAACTAGTAGCTAGACTTATCAAACAATTTTAAACTCTATGCTTTTAAAACAAATAAAAATTGAAATGGAAAAATATATGTATTCATTTAATGTTTTATTAAATTCTCACTATGTGCCACAGTGTCCAGCATATTTCCAAGTAGATTCTGAGTATATTGACATTTTTCCAACAAAACCACCCAAATAAAACAAAACAAAACGACAAAAACTGGCCTCCAGAGCTCGCATTCCCATGCAGGTGACAGAAGCTAAGTGTGACAAATACAAGAAACATGCAGCTTATTGAACAGTGACAGCTTCTAACATTGAAACTACAGCGATGTGAGGTGAGCAGAGAGGATTCCTTCACAGAAGGTACAGTTCTCACTTGGCTGGCCAGGAAAGTGACATTTGGGAAACAGCCTGAAGCTGGCAAGGGAGCAGGCCACACATCCATCTGGAGGAAGTGAGAGAAGCTAGAAGGGAAAGCGTGTTCCCCACACGCTGAGAGAAGAATTAGGTCTGGCCACTGGAAGGCTGTATGATAAGAGAAACATAATCTGATTTAGTTTTTCAAAAGATCAGTTTAGTTGCTGCCCAGAATAAATCAAATAAGGGAATAGGAAAAGAAGAAGAAATCGATCTATGGAAAAATATTAGTTTTGGGAAATAAATAGATTTTATTCCTATAAAACAGGAGGCCTGCAATCCACTGCACCTTCACGTGCAGCAGGGACTGAGGAATCACGTTCCTGAGAAGGGAGGAGGCGATTCCTGCCCCACACGGCTTCTGAACTGATAATCGCAGGCCTCCTGCCGAGAGGCACAGTGGTTTGTACTGGTAGAATAATCTGTATCTTCGAAGTTCGTGAATAAGTTTCTAGCAATGCTTTTGGTAAGAAATCTGGAATTCACGGACGTACGAGGCATGACCTCCCTAAAATATGTTACGCGTACAAATTTTCATTTTCCAAAATCCTTCCATCTTGAGAATCAGGTTACTAGGGCCTCCCGTTAAAACATCCACTAGTATCGTTTACCGAAGGTCTTCCGTAGAGAGAAAGAAGCACTAGGGAGTGGGGGCAGCGCTGCGGCATGTATACCAGAGCAGGGTGTTTGTACTGCTGAGATGTTTAAAAGCTTTGCCGCCACTGGATGAAGACTCTCCTCTCTTTGATTCATCTTGTGATCCCTCGTACCCTTGAAATTATAGCTTGAAAATGAACACCTTTGATTTTGCTGTCTGATTTGGTAATCCGATCCTTGGCATTATCTAAGCAGTAATCTAGGTGAGAGATGATAGTGGCTTGTACCAGGACAGCAGCAGAGAAGGGGTCACATTTCAGACTTTGTGAAAAGTGTGGATAATATTTCAAGAGGGGTTGGGTGCGTGCTATAGAAGCAAGCAAATGCTGGAGGGTGAGTTGACCTAAGTCAAAACCTTTAAGGTTGACCTAAGAATAGTTAATGTATATAGGTTGAGTCTCCCTTATCCAAAATGCTATTAAGAACAGCAGCGTTTTGGATTTCAGATTGTTTGGGATTGAGACTCGGGTTTAAAAGTATAATTCATTTATGTTTCATATGCATTTTATATACATAACTTGATGGTCATTTATTACAATATTTTTAATGTGTCCACGTTTTGACTGATTCCTCACCTGAGGTCAGGTATGGAATCTTTCACTTGAACCACTATGTTAGCTCCTAAAATTTCAGCTTTTGGAGCTTTTTAGATTTTCCAGTTAAGGAAGCTCAATCTCTTCTACTTGTTGACATTCACAGATAGAAAAACCAGGAGAGCAGAATTTGGGGGAGAGTTAAAACTTCATATTGGCATGTTGAATTGGAGATGCTCAAAAATTATCCAAGTGCAGTTGTGTAAACTGTGGGCAGAGGAACTTGGGATTCGGGAAGAGTTTTTACAGTAATTATTAAACCTCAGTGTGTGGTGGTTTTTAAAATCATGAGGTCCCAGTGTTCTGGGGTCAGAGAGATAATAAGCAAACCAAACACTGAGAAGGGCTGGCTGGTGCTGCGGGAGTGGCCTAGGGAGTCATCAACTGAGTCCAATGTTCTTGGGTCAAATAACACGAGACTGAGAATTCATCATTACTGATGCTAACTGTAGTTATTTTGCTAAAGGGGTGAAGTGATTATAGTAGGGTAAAAATATGAAAGGGCATAAGTCAGATAGCAAATATAGGTCATTCTTTTGAGGACTTGTTTCAGAAAGGAGAGAAATGAGTGTCAGGAGGAGAGTGAAATGCAATCAAGATGATTAATTGTCCAAATTGGGAGGAAATAATGATGTGTTTTAGAGTGAGAGGAAAATACAGAACCGGGTGCAACAGAAGGGAGGATTTTTAGAGCCAGGTGCAGAGAGCACGCGCGGGAGACAAGACAGATGTGAGATGCAGCAGGAAGGTGGACAACAGGGGTCACTGTTTCGCAGTCAGGCAGGTAGCAAAGTCAGTACCTGACTAAGGTTTCCTGGCAAAGAGAAAAGGACATGGAATAGAGAGGAAAGAATCAACTAAAAGCAGCTTGTGAATTTTCTGGCAGCCACAGGTACCCACAGTGTTGCTGGTCCTAAGTTGAAAGAGAACCCTGACGTCACTGCTGTGTTCCTCCAACCCGAGCCCATCTTGCTGCGCGGCAGCTGCATGGAGGAGGCAGACCATTGCCCAGCTCCGAGAATGTGACCAAGGGGGGGGGCGACAGGATGCTCCAGGCCGTGATTTCCTTGTCTGATCCTGGACAGAACTGAAGGTGGCAAGGAGAGAAATAGGGACATGAGAAGGCCTCACTTTCTGGTCACGTGTATTCGGGGTACTTCTGCGGTCTTGCCGGTTATACACAGAAACTCCTCAAAGCACTATGTAGTTACTTCCTGGTTGGTCCTTCATGTGCCATGAGTTGCAAATGCTTTTAGTGCACCTAACCCACTGAGCATAGTTTAGCAACATTAACACAGGGCACTGGGTACGGGCTGTCTCCTCCTGTAAAGCCAAGGCCCACTGAGAGTTGCAGCTACTGTTGCTGCCCAGCATCTTGGGAGAGGATCATGCTGCTTGTCTCCAGCCCAGGAAAGACTAAAACCTAAACTTCAAACTATGGTTTTTACTGAATGTGAATGGCCTCAAGGCCTTTGTAAAGTCAGACGATAAGCCAAAACTTTGTAAGCCATGGAAAATCTATAGTTCCAGTCCTTTGCCTCCTTGTGCATTTCAGATGACAAGTAGCTGACAGGGTCTCCAGATTTCTTCCTCTGGACAGACCACGTAAGTCTGGACATGACCACTGCTAAGACACCCACTGAACTTCAGAATCCTGCTGTGGGAGGGCTTCTGAAAGAACGGTGCTAACGGCTGCCCTTGTCTGTATCCCGTTCTCTGAATGAAACTGAAATCTTCTTCTATCTGTGCAGTTTCTTCTCTCTCTGGGATAAGTAAGAATATTTTACTTTTCCCTCTTGTGGTTTTATAAGCTTTTATTTATCCCCTAATAATGCTGTATTCTTAATTTGTAATGGATTATATAGAGAATTACAAATTTAACAGCTACTTTAAATGAATTAAAATTTTATTTTTAAAAACCTCCTCTAAGATAGAGGCTTGGAAATTGCCATTGGAATTAGCATCTGCTGTGATAAGGCTCTGTGGCTGTAATTATGGCTTAGCATGTAACACTTAGATGATAGTCATGCAACAGATAATTAAGCCTGGGAAAAGATAGTGTGTCTGGATTACTGTCTTATTTCTTAAAGTTATTTTATTTAGCCAATAAAACACATTGAAATAATAGTTGGCAGATCTATCTGTTAAACTAGAACACTATGCTGCTCATGGTGGTTCTAAAACAAAAGCAAATCTATTCCTATTTTCTTTATATCCAAACACATTTTTATAAGAAGCCAAAAAATCTAACCTTGCTAGAATATTTGCATGAGTGACATTTTAAGTGAGCTAGGGTTTGTGTTACAAGGGGTTGAAGGTTTCTTCTCGAGCTGACCCACGCTCTGGATCGGTTTCCATGGAGAACTCATGACGCCAGCTGCTGAGCATTATTTCAAGTAAACAATTTCCACTGTATTCAAACGCATCAGATAGTTTGTATGTCTGATTAATGAATGTAGATGAATTAGCTAATTACAGAAATATGTAGACACATTTTTTAAACTTTATTTTTGAGACAAGTTCTCACTATATAACAGACTGGCTATGAACTTCCAATCCTCCTGCCTCAGCTTCCTGAATGTTGGGATTATACTTGGGCGCCACAATGTCTGGCTCTGTAGACCCAATTTATTCATTCACATAATTATCATTGTGAATCAAGTGCTACACTGCATACAAAAAACAAATCTTGACTTTGAGAGAGAGAGACATGTATCTTTAGTTGTAAACCAGTATATTGGGTGCTGTTAAATAGCTTTGAAGAATGACATTAGAACGAAGGCAATACTGAAATACTCCCTGAAAATGTGGTATGATGTATTAATAGAATATGAAATGAATTTTCTTACATAATTACATTTTTTTCAACTTAGCAAAGCATTTAGAGGACATATGGTGATACTACTTTGAAAGCAGTGGGCCTTGAAAATAAAATTATAGCAGTAATCCCTTTTGGGAGATGATACACACATGTGAAAAACAGTGTAGTACAATCTCCCAACACATCGCTAACATAAGCGCTGAAGTAGAAGTGTGGGCGGATTAGTCAGGAGTTAGTCAGAAAACCAGGCCCTGAATTAGAAGGATGTTATTTAAAAGGGATGAAAACTGTGCTCTCAGAAACACATCCCTCCCTTGATAGCCCTTAAACAGTTTTGACACTGCTACTACCATGCACCATTAAGATGTTATGGAAAAGATCAAACTTTAAGGCATGATTTTATAGTATTTTTTTTCTCCAGTTTCAAAGCTATGATATCTTCACATCAAAGTCCAAAGTGATACAGATTTATAAAATGAACTCTGAGCCAGTTTTATTTGTAAGTATAGGATACTTTTGTATAAAATATTTGCAAATAAAATTCAAGCGTCTTAAAAATTGCACCGTAAGTTTTGCTTTAGATATATGAGGAAATTTTACCATTAAAACTGTCAGGAGTAATCTTTTTTTAACAAGTTGTAAAATATGAAATCATTGAGACATTTTATCAAAACAACCATGGATAACATTTCTTAATTATTTATTTAATTAAACTCTAAGTAAAATGGAAAAAGAAAGGAATTTTCTTAAAAACGTTTAAACTTAACATGATGTAAGCAGTTTCGTCTAATATATTGAGTAATATAATAGGCTTTTTCTTCATATTGCAAAGCAGATAGAGGCCCCCAAATGGCACTACAATTAAGCAATGCTTTAGCAGTTGTCACTAACATGACAACTAAGAGAAATAAATGGAATAAATGTTGGAGAAAAATTCTAATTACCTGCAAAAAATTTGATTGTCTACTGAGAAAACCCAACAGACTCAGTTTAAAAATATATTAACTAAAATGAAACTAGGTAGATGTAAAATTTATACACACAAAAGAGACTTTAATTACAAAAAAAGACCATTGCAACAGGAAGACGATGTCAATCTTAAAAATATGCAAGGGCCTCAGGACCAATCAGAAAAGGATGTAGTAGGGCAAAGGGTGATGCAGCCAGCAAACTATTCGGAAGGAAATCTGAACAAGCAAAATGAAAGAGGCGGGAAGGGCTCGCAGAAAGGGGTCTCACTGTATAGTCAGGCCTAGGAGAAGCTGATGAGGGAGGCACTCTCCATTTTTGTGAAGCTGCTTAGGCCCGGGTAACAAGGAGAGTTCACAGGGGACAGGGAAAGAGAAACTTGACCGAGGTCCGGCAGGACAGAGCACAGGGTAAGAAATGGGTAACTGAGCAGGTGCTCACCCCCTGGCGACACATTTTTAAGACATTTTGAGAACAACAAAATATTTGTTAGTCTATTAAAAACTTTAATAAAAGTGAAAGGCTTATATAAAATATAAAATTGATAATTAAGAAATAAAAGAAAGCCAGAATGTGTATTGTCGTTTTAATGCCATAAAATGTATATTCTTATCATATGACATATATATTTAAGGCAATCAGAATCTCCCAATTTTTTGCAGATGATATATTGCTTTTAAACTTTATGGGCAAAAGTAAATGGATGCATATTTTAAAGAAACTTAAAAAATTGTTGGTAGAGATTTGCTTGACAAAATATGAAAATTTTTGTAGTGAAAACAGTATAGTGCACACAGATAACTCATATTTCATGACTTTTAAGACTAAAATCTGTCTTAAAATCAGAAGTAAGATAACAATGCTTACTTATTTTATGTCGGTTAAGCATTACATCAGATGTTCTGGCCAGTACAATTAAGCAAGAAAAAGAAATGAAAACTATTCATACAGGAAACAAAATACTTGTTTTGCAGATTACATAACCATGTACTACTGTATGTAGAATATACTAAGGAAAACACACACACACAAACACACACACACAACACACATGATTAGAGTTGATAAATGAGTTTGGTAAGGTTTTGGATTAGCAGATCCCATACAGAAAACAATTAAATTTCTATGCACTGACAGAAGACAACTCAATGAATAAAATTTTCATAGACTGGAAGACTTAATGTGTTCAGGATGGCAGTATAGTGCTCTGCAAACTGGTGTACAGGTTTAATGGAATCTTATTCAAATCTCAGCTGCATTATTTCAGGAAAATGGCAAGTTGTTTCTAGCATTAATATGGAAATTTCAGACTCAGAACAGCTGAACAATCTTTAAAAGAAGAGTAGGTTGGAGAACTTACACTTCCTAATTTCCAAATGGTGCAAAGTTAAAGTAGTCGATTCTCTGTGGTGCTACCATAGGGATAGGATACAGGAGAACGCTCTAAAATGGCAAGTGTCAAAAATAGCCTGCATGTTCTTGGGGATTGGTTTTCAACAAGGGTTCTAAGACAATTTATTGGAGAAAGTATAACATTGTCAAGAAATGCTGCTAGGACAGCAATTATACACATGCAACAAGAAGAAGTTGGGTCCTTCATATCATGTTCAAAATTAATTTAAAATGGATCAAAGTCCCTATATTAAGAGTGAATGCTAAATTTGCTAAGGCTTGGATGTACCACTATAAAGTATTAAGAGGTGAAACCATGTGGAAATAAAGGAGATTGGTTCATTAAGGCTCTGCCTTTGTATGTGCATAAAACCATCTGGGGACTAATGGATTACCTTGTTCCCTGGGAGGGGCTCTGTTATCAAGAGGAATCTCTCTGGCGAGCTTACTTTGTCTTTTTGCGTGACACCTTGTATGTCCAGGGACGCTGCAGAAAGTCTCCAACAATGAGAAGGAGCCAGATGTGACTGCTGCATCTTGAACTTCCCAGTTCTTACTGTGAACCAAGTGTACTTTTATTCTTTAGAAATTATTCAGTATGTGATATTGTTATAGTAAAAAGTATATGCCTGATTAAGATCTAATATCCAGAATAAATAAAGAACTTACACAAACCAACAAAATGACCAACAACTCAATCGCAAAAGTAAAAACTTCAGTATCCCTTTCTACAAAGAAGATATACAAATACTTAACACATAAAAAGATATTCAGTGATATTTGTTTTTCAAACTGCAAACCAAAAGCCATGTTGAGATTTTTTTCTACACACTTAGTATGGGTTTTATAAAATATGGAAAATAATAAATATTGACAAGAATATGGAGAAATAGAACCCTCAGAGGTTACTGCTCTGAATGTACATAAAATGTAATTGCTTTATGAAATAATTTGCAGTTCCTCAGAAGGGATAAACAAAATGTAGTATATCATCCATGCTGCAGAATATTATTCGGCCATTAAAAGTCAACAAAGTACTGGCACATGTGATTATATGGACAGACTTTGAAAACATTTTTGTAAATGGAAGAAACATGGTGAAAAAGGCCATGCGCTGTGTGGTTGAATCCATATATCGTGCTCACAGTAGGCAGATCCAGGGACTGGAGCTCAGTTTGGGGTGTCAGTGACCGGGGAAGGAGGAGCGGAGGGTGAATGCTGGTGGGTGGTTTCTTTTCGGACGGGTGGGTGGATGCTGAAATTAGACAGCCTGTGGTAGTTTCCACAACTCTGTGAGTTCACTAACAACTCCTGAATTGTACACACAACAGGTCAGCTGTAAAATATGTGAAATATATCTCATTTAGAGAAGGAAAAAGAATTCTGAAGAAGTTCAAAGACGGCATGATACCAACAGAACAATGCATAAATGTATCACTCCAGAAAAGACACAGATGCACATGCAGGAGCATAACTGTTAAAGACCACGTCACGGGGCTGGAGGTACAGCTCAGTGGGCTAAGTGCTTGCCGCTAAGCACTAGGGCCCTGAGTTCGATCCCCGGTCCCGGAAAAAAAAAAAAAAAGACCACGTCACGCATCAATGGAGAAAGTATACTCTTTACTGATACGTGTTCAAAAAATGAGCTTTTCGTCTGGAAGAAGATGAAGCTTGAATTCCACTTTTTACAATATAAATAAATCTCAGTGGAATTGCAATATAACAGGTAAAATTATTAAGTATACAAATAAAATTGAGCAAAATATTCGTGTAGCCAGAGTACAAGGATGACACTTCTAACTAAAAAAGTTAAGGAAGCAGGAATTTCCATACAGGAAATTTTGACTTTTTAATCTAACATTTAAAGAATTGTTGGCAACCTAACCTATAATATCAAGAGTCAGGGAGAGTCCGGACCCCCAGGTAGGGTTGGATTAGGGACCCAGGTCCTTTGAAGGGGTAGGAGCGGAATAGCCCCTGCATCACTCCCGTGGCCAAGCTGACCGTCTGTGGCTGTGACCTCTCCTCTCTGTCCTTCCTGGTGCAGGTTGCCGAGCCTACCCAAATTCCCCTGTTGGCCAGCAAGACGAGACCCCTAGCAACAAGCCCAATATCCAGTCAATCAAGGGGTGACTCTCGGGAGGTGGGGGTGGCTCCTACGCCATAAAGCCGGGCAATAGCCCCAGAATCAGCAGTGCCCCAGCTGTGGGCCCTGCCTCTCCGCTAGAGTAACCCTTCATAGCTCCCTTCTGCACTACATACGGAAATGTTACTTTTGCCTTGCACTGGTCTCCTGTTCACACTCCTCTTCCTCTTTCTCACTCCTCGTCAGGCAGGAAGAGCCAAGCCCTGTGAGCGACGGAGACAAAGCCCTAGACCCCAGACTCACCAGACGTAACAAAGAAAAAATGAAGCATAAGTTTCTGCAGCTGACACATTAAAGCACTGGTATTTTTAGCGGGAAATGGGTGAAAAATAAACAGAAAGAGAAGCAAAAAAGTTGGTCAAGAAAACAGAAGCTGTGAGTGATTGGTAGAGATAAGAGTTAGAAACACATAATTGTGCAGGCTGGAAAAACCATTAGGGTAAGGGACACTTCAGTAGTCACACTTCATTTTTTAAAGCATTTGCCTGTTACGCTGTGTACCTAGATACACCCTCCCGCTGCTCTTTTCTGAGGGCTTCCCAGCTTCCAGCCAGCTGCCTCAGACTGATGGAAACTTCATTTCCTGGTTCTGTCCAAGTGATTTTACTGATGATAATGTATTTATTTTCTTTCTCATTGGAATTTAGAAAACTGGATTCCGTATCATTCTGCTCAGTCTGCCATAATTAATTATTATGGGCTGGGTATACATCAGACATTAACCCCATCAGAGATTGATTTCCTCACATTTCTGGAGGCTGCAAGTCTAAGATCAAAGTTCTGGGCACTAAGGTATGTGCCAAGAGCTCTGTCTCTGGATTTCAGATGACCGACTTCTTACTAGGTATGCGGAGAGAGAAAGATCCTGTATATCTTCCTTGTGAGGACAGTAAACCCACTGAATGAGGGAGCATCATTTAACCCTGATTACCTCCTTGAAAGGCTCATCTCTAGCCACTGACACACGGGGATGTAAGATTTCAGCATAAGAGTTTTCAGGAGATGGATCCAGGCAGTTTCTAACATTCTACTTCTGCTTCAAACGGCCTCGCCCTTGCTGAGACGGTGACTGTGTCCCTGCCTGGACCTGGAAAACCAAGGAAAGAGAAAAACCAAGCACAAACATCTCTGAAATATTATACCGCCATGTTTAGAACAGCAAGTACATAAAACTATGTGGACTGTTCAGCAGTAGGGGGTGGGGAATGCACTCTGATAAGCTCGTAGAGATTGGTGTGAAGATGTTAGAATCATGAAATAGATTGGCCCGGAAAGAAAGCTACAACAGACATGGAAGTTACATCAAACCTCTAAAGGTGCGCAGATGTTCCAGAAAAAAGAAAGTGTGGAAATGAGATAAAGGTGGTTACTGGTGAAGCAGTGCACCTAACGCATGATGTACTCTCCGAATCTCTATACTCTGTCTACCTATTACCTGTCTGTCTCTCTATCTCTCATTTGTCTCGTGTTCGGAGTACGCAGTGATTATACTCACTGTGGGGAGTTGGTACACGTACATGACATTTCTTAATTCTCTTTTAAAAGCTCTCTCCCTTCCCCTGCATGTCTTTAAATATATCTCTACCTTTTGAATTCTTACAATGAGCAAGTCATGTGTGTCATTCAAATGATTGAAGTTTTTAAAAATGTGAGCAAGAACATTGGACTCACAGAATAAAAGCTGAGGTTGACAGAGGATGGGGTCCTGTCAGTCACCACAGGAAGGAACAGTTTTGATGGATGTCATCTTTGAAAGTCTGGACATATTTTTTCCAGTCAAGAAACTGGGTTTAATTTTTTAAAACATTCTTAGCTTGTGAACCTTTTTGGGGCCGGCCCAGTAACCAAATCTATAGACAGGAACACATATTACTAGAATATTAATATAGGATATTAATTTATAAGCATCTATTGGGAATAAATCTCCAGTTACTCAGATATTTACTCGTACTTAGCACCCAAACTGTCCTATCCTTCGTGTCAGGTTCCTCAAGAGCAGTAATTACACAAATCTCCCCCTCAGGCGTAGAGGGTATGTTCGAAATTCCCGGCAGATATCTGACACTGTAAACAGCACTCAAGGCAATATTAACTATTCTTTTTTACATACAAAACTATCGGAAAATTTAATGCACAATTTAAACACAGTCAGAGTTTAAAATAACTACTAATAAAAAAGAACAATTACAGTAATGTAATGTGATAAATTTATATAAACCTTATTATAAATTATTTTCAGAATTATTTAATATTTTCTGACCGGGGCTCACAGTGGGTAACCAAAACTCCAGGAAACTGAACTTGATGGGTGCGAGGATTCCTCTCCCAAAGGTAGATTGTGGGGTTCTTTCTGCCGGCCCAGGGAGCCATGTGACGAATGGCTCTGTTCCCAGTGCAGCACTTTTGAGCTTTGCACGCATCTGGGAGACGGCTTGGCACCTATGAGGAGATGCAGCACCTGCCCTCGTCCCCCTCTCCGTGCTTCCTTCCCACTTTCTAGTCTGCTCTTCTGCTTGCTGCTCCTCAGCTTCGGTTTCTACCCACGGAGCTTTTCTGTAACACTGACCCTTCGTTTAGTCTTTGCCTTTTTCCTTCCCAGAGATGAGTATCAGGACTCTCCTTGGACAGACAGTGCTTCTCCCCATTCAGGACTGCTGGCCTTCTCCCTCTCTGACTTGGGGCTCTGTTCTGTGTCCTAGAACTTCACTGAGCACTAACTCCCATGTGGACTTGCTTCAGTCTTTTTCAATCACTTTCTAACTAAGATTCCAAGAAAATCACTCCAACCTTCTCCTCCACACTGACTTCAGGAGAAATTCAAAATATCGCTCTCAAGATTGGTAGTCTGACAAAACCATTATACTGTTTGAAAAGTCCATGTCCCAATTTTCAGAGCAATAATTGATAGATTTTGCTTTTAGAAATGGAAGGAAAATTAAGTCACCTTTAGTTTTGATATAACTCCTGTCTAAAGACAAAGGTCAAAGGATAAAACATCAGGGTACTGTGATAGAAAACGGTAGACACACGATAGAAAGTCACCGTCAACATTCCCTGTAGGAACTTTCTCTCACAGGCCCCTTTTCTCACCTACTGGGCTTAAAAGGAAAAGCAGCAAGTTATTTCTTCAAAATTAGAGCTGAGTCAACTTCCAAAATATTTTCCCATGTATATTAATTGAGAGAAGCAAGCACCCTGAAAGGCTGCTCATAAAATGAAATGAAGGATTTAATTTTGTTAGAGAGCAGAGTACCTGCTGACTTGTGGCAAGATCCTGGCATACCTGTCCAGCCAAGTTTCCAGGTGACAGCAGCACACCTTTCCCTGGAGCCGTGGCACCCTCAGCGTTGAAACCCTATCCCAGCAGAAGCAGGACCTGCTCTGCTGCCCACTGCCCGGCAGGACCTCCTCACCCCATCTCTGTACTCAACACCTCATCTGTTGGGGTGGCTGCATTGCATCTAAATTCAATTTTATTCGATTTTATTTATTTTTTTGTCATGAAAGATTTTATTTTTATTTTGTTAGTACCTTTAGATGTACACAATGGTAACATCCATCACAGGGAATT
>PVLD010015680.1:0-47716 GCA_004027595.1 Dinomys branickii | reverse complement strand
TTTTTTTTTTTTTTTTTTTTTTTTTGCCTGTTTTGTTTTTTGTCTTTGGATTTTTGGTTTTTGTGCTTTTTCTGTTGTTGAGAGGATTAATTGTCTGACTAAATTTGCATGTCTGTATATGGGTTCATATATTTACACTTCGAAGATATCAATGGATAAAGCAATAACCACTGTTGAGACCACGTCACCTTGTCTATAGATTAGTTGTGATTGTACTATTTTTTATGCTAATTGGTGTCTGTTTGTTAATATGTTTTTGTACTTTTATTTTTTTAAAATAAAAAAAATAATTTGCGTTTCTCGAATGACGAATGATGTTGAACATTTTTTAATGTATTTATTTGCTGTTTGTATTTCTTGATCTGAGACGTGTGCGTTCATCTCAGATGCCCATTTTTGGGTTGGGTCTCTGAATCTGGGGGGGCTGTGTTTTTCATTTCTTTCTATGTTCTACATAGAAGTTTTGTCTTGGTCTTTTGTTTGTTCACTGTATCACCGCGGCCTCCTTCATCCGGGCGACTCTCAATGGTGTCTTTCCCTCTCTTCCCCATAGCCTTTCCTTCCCTTTCCCTTGATTTAATTCAGCTTTGACTTGATGGCCTCGTCCTGCTGCCCATCTCCCCCTCCTCCTTGTTGCCATTTGTGAATGTTGGTTTTTATTCTCCTTTTTCTTATATTTCTTCCACTTTTCCCAGAATTATTTTGAAGTGAGACAACAAAGGGATTTCTTATAATTCTATGGTTCTTCGTGGAGCAAGGGGCACAGTAAGAGGGAGGACAGGTGACAGCCCCTTCTGAGCTGCAAGCACTAAGATGAAGTAAGAGCAGTGTCTGCTCCAAGACTGTAACATCTGCATGCAGTGATACGAAAAATATGCCAAAGGGATAACACTCTTACTTGTCTGATCACCAGAGCTCTAGGCATGCTGGCTTTCTTGGCTGTTAGGTCTAGAGAGGAGCAGAATCTCCCTGGGAGTTTGCCCTGGTACTGCTGGGCCAGAGAAGCCAAGTGTAACTGACTGCATAACTCTAGCTGCTTTCCCTTCTTGCACAGCCTGAGGCTTCAACGTTTAGTCCAGAAGTCAGGAGGAGACACATGAGCTCTCAGGTTGGCCCCGGCAGCTCAGGGGTCCTTCCTGTTTTCTTCTACCCTTGTTCCCCGTCCACAACACGGTCACAGGCCAGAACTTCTACTGAAGCATCAAGGCTTCAGGAATGGACCAGGATGGGAAGAAGAGTCTCTAGGCAAGCTGGCCAGAAAGAAGTTAATGGGATGGTATGACATGGAGCACAGAGTGCAGCCTAGGATACCAGGCTGATCGTGTCCGTCAGAACTGAGCTACACTCTGGCTCACAGGCCCTACTGGGAACGCTCCACGTGGGCCTGGAGTAGCTCTGGCAATATTTGTGATATTGCTTATCGATTCCTGCAAGATAATGTGCTCTGGAGTCATGGCAAAAATGCAACATTAAAAAAAGGAGGAACTAAGATATATCACACACAGGTACAAGTTCTCTATGATGAATGTGATCATTATGTATATCTAGATTGTATCAATACATTATTTTTAAAAAATTAATGCAGAAAACTTGTGCAAAACCTTGTCTTTGTGCTTTCTGCTTGCCGTTCTCATTTGGAGTTGTAATGAAACCTCTCTGAGGATGATAGCATCTGAGTGCCAGTCCAGGTTCTGGCACTAGCTATGTGAGGAACATATGACAAGAACATTTGCCCTTTTCCTAACTGCACTGCAAGACCTCAATGGCTTTTCCCCCCTCTTGATAAAATTCCAGGCAGTGAAAGTGAACAGGACCACTCTTACCATTCAGAAGTCTGATGCTGAGAAAAAGTACGATGAAAACCACTGTGGGCATCACATTTTCCTTCATGTTGGCTTTTTTCCTTGCTATAGGAAATATATCAGAGAATCCCTGAAAAAGAAGGCACCAAACAACGTTTGTGAAATAACAGCCTGGTGAGGCACACACAGTACTTTGTTCGGGGTGCTTGCGAGCGACTCTTGCTCCTTGCATAATGTGACTGACAAAACAAGGGGAAGGGAATGTGGGAAATGTAACACGGCATAGTTTGGCTCAGAGGCATCGATTCACACATGCTGGGAAAAATTTCACCACCAGAGGTCATCAGATGACAATGTGGAGCGTTCACGGGGCGCTGTGGGTTGGCTCCTTTGCGCACTCCTGAGAGAAAAGTTGTTCTCTTTTCACCCTACAGGCATTTAATATCCCAACTATTTTATTGACGTCGACTGTATTTGCTACAAGGGAACCATTCTATGAGTGCTCTGACTCACCAGCCAAAAATAACCCAGGCTGAAAAGTCAGGATTCTCAGGGTGATTCCATCTAGCCCAATTGACACAGCCAAGACAGAAGATGGGAAGGACTTTCTCTGGAACTTTGGCTGAGAAAGTTCCAGAAGTCTGGGCTTGGGGCATGGTTATGAAGCAAACCCCACAGCGAACTCTACGAACTGTCATGTAGTTTCTTTCTCCTCTTTGTGAAACCTCATAAAAGGAGATAATAGACTCTAGTAATAATTCATATCCCTTGAGTTTGGAGTATTAAGTAAAATTGGACCTTCAGGGGTTGAGAGTTTTGAGCAACTTATTAATTTATTATTTTTACCCTTGGAACAACTTTCAAAGCTTCTAAATGTCCTAAGACAAAAGGGGTTTAAAAGACATTTTTAAAAAAGGGTTCATTAGTCTTATTAGACTTCAAACAGTCTCAGAAAACAATAGATTTAGTATACAATTCTCAGAAATAAGTGTAAATTCTCAGAGAAATATGTCTTTAATTTCTCTTTAAATTTTATTTTTGTAAATCAAGGGAAGATATCCAGGGGCAAAGATGGCCATCTTGGGACATGTGAAATGCCTAAGTGTTGTTTAATATGTCCCTAAAAGGACCAGACTTTTGCCCAATTCTCCAGAGTTCTCCAGGATTGTTCTTCATCTCCTGCTGCACACCACTTATTGGACAACCTCTGCAGGCTTCCTGAACACACCACTGCCTTTTGTGAGGCACACTCAGAACAGAAATCTTCATGAGAAAAGAGGTGTGCGGACCTCCAGGAAGCTCCTGTATATTGAGGCTTTTGCATTGATAATGAATCTTGTGCCATTAATGGATGCTGTGACGGAGCTATGTATTGTTCCTTAGGGGACCTTTCAGTTGCCTTTCCAGGGTTCCTTCCAAATGCTCTCCCAGCTTGCACATTCTAAACACCTGCTCTCTCTAATGTCTCAACGTCCTCTAATTTAAACCAGTGGTCAATGATACCTAATGAATTTTAGATCATTCCCACTACTTCTGGAGCACTTGCTATGGGGAGACATTGAGCTAAATACCTAAATCATTTGAATTTCATCTGTCCTTAAAACAGCCCCATGGGTAAGTACAGGTCACCAGCATCCAATTTCAACAGATGAGGAAAGTGAAGCGCAAACAGGTATAGACTGTCAACCACTGGCCTGTGGGGGAGAGTACTGTATTCTGGTCAATCTAAGGGCATCTGATAAATCATCTCAATTTATGGTAAGTCTGCGATAGATGGTGCAATTATTTTCTCATCTGTTGGAGAGACAGAGGAGACAAAATCAACTAACCCAAGGTGAGCAACACTCCAGTCCTTGGGTGGGCATGGAATCCTGACAGGAACAGAAAAAGCCAGGGCTGAGAGAGATTATCTCAGCTACTGCTGTATTTATGCTTGACTATGTCAAAAGCTGTCTATCTTTTGAGTCCATCTTCATTAGGTATGTCTATGCCAGAAAGAGCTCTTTGTCCTAACAATTGGTGATCTCAGCCTGGCTTGGAAATGAGATTCCGCCCATGGATGGAAGACTCTCTATAATATTTCTCTATATCCTTTTGGGCACTGCATCAAAATGCTTGTGATAAATATGTATTAAATCATACCTTTTGGGTGAGATCAGTTGCAACCCAGACAGCTCTACTGGAGCATGACTCCATATATTTTGAACAAGAAACACTGAGGTGGGGAGTAGGGCGGGCACAGGTGGTGGAGTTAGGTATCTACCTATACTTTCTTGTATGTTGGGACAGGATCAAAGAAACTCTGCTAATCAAAGATTTTCCTATAACAATCTTTTAGGAAGCATTTAATGTACTAAAATGAAACAACTTTCCTTTTGGATTTCTTGACACATATCTAGGATGTATCCACACTCTTTGTAATGCCTAAAACCTCCATGCTGAGGAGTTAGACATACTCATGCGCATGTTCCAGTTTTATTTCAACAACGATTTCCCAACTTATTCTGCATCTCAACCCCCAGCAAGGGAAACACCATAGGGTAACTAGACCTTCAGAGATAAAGATGGTGGAAACTGCTCATGCCTAGGGAAGCTATATTGAATGTTAACCTTCATCACCTACTGGGTCAGTCCCAGCACTAAATTCTGCTCCAGCTGATTTACTGAGCAGTTTATATGGCAGCTAGAAACTTGGATTTTCTCTCTTCAAGTCCATTCTCCGTTGTAAGGGCTTGATCAAAGATAGATGTGGCCCTGCTTATTCACCAGTTTTACTTGGAGCGGAACATCCATTGAGGGCCCATGACCTGTTTTTCATGATGTTATAGCTGCAGATGGCTCCAAATATTTGAAGTTCAGTTAGCAAAATATCAACCTTGCATGCCCAGTCCAAGGACAATCAATCATCTGAGGCTTTGCTTCTTGCTAGCTCTCTGGGTGTGACTGTGGTTTGAAAATGAACAACTTGAACCTGCAAACAGGTTCATAACAAGTCTGCAGCCCTCACACTTGCCCCTGACGATCTGACTTGATTTCCCATTTTCTGAGTCCTGAGAGTCACTTGTCTTCATGTTCCTTTCCATTACCTTATTCAAGAATCCTTTCTCATCATACTGTGGTAAGAACACACCACTCTTCCCGGAGTTGCTCTGCACCGGTACTTGCCCTGTTTAGACTCACTCTTTCCAAAGCCTCCCTTCATTATGTTGTTCCATTCAGTCAAGTCACTTCCACAGAGGCCAACAGTGGTGAAAGAGGTCCAGCAGCCCATACCCTGCAGCAGGCCTTTTTGAGAAACTACAACCACTCTGCACAGACAGAAAATCATGGCCACGGTACCATGGCCTGGGCCAAGTCCACTACGCATCTGAAGGAGGGCATGCCATAAAAGGAAGTAGTGTGACTTTCTGAGAGCTCATAATGGCTCCTAACACCATTACTTCCCACTGTTAACCTTTCAGTCCTTTTGGTTAGGCTTCATCTACATGATCTGTCCCACCCAGCCCCTGGGATCATCAGTTTTGAAGGCCATAAATCTCAGCCCTCCCATTTTGTGGTACTTCCTCCCAAGAGCTGGTACCAGGTGCTCTCTGTAAAGCATATTCTCTGCCCTGTCCTGCCTTATGTGCACTGTTCATTATGGCCTTTCTAACTCTAGAAATGGATCTCATGGGTCAGGCAGGGATTCCGAGGCTCTTTTAGCTTTTAAAAACCTAAATCCTTGATGGATAAGCAGGTACAGTGCGAGTCTTCCCTTAAAGACTGTCACACATATGGTACACATGAGTCTTAACTATTCTTCAGTAACATCACCAGGTGGGTGTGCTCGGTATACCACGCAGGTAAGAAACAGCACTAAATAGACCCCCAGAAACCCAACTCTTGCCTCCTCCTGATCTCTGCCTAACCTTCCCAGTAGGTGCTACTCTCCTGACTTTTCACACTACAGATTCATTTTGCTACTTTTAAACTTTATGTACAGTAAATAGAATCACACATTTTAGGAGTATGTGTGTGTGTGTGTGTTTCTGTCTTGTCATTCCACATTCTATGATTCATTGTTTCTCTTACGAGTAGTTTTACAAGATTCGTTTTCACCTCATCTCGTTCACCTTCATTCATATTCCCATGAATGAAATACAATAATTTATATATTCATGGTACTTCTGGTGGACCTTTGAGTTGTTTCTAGGTTTTGGCAAATTTGGGGCTATTGTAAGACTGATGAAGATGTGAGTGATAGGGAAACTCTGCCCCCCTCATGATCCTCACTGGCTACATTTGCCCGCTGTGAGAGATTAGCACACTACCTGCCATGTCTTATAATTATTTACCTAAATTAAATTTCTAGTGCCTTTCTTGTCCTAAAAATGCAAAATGTCTCATTTCTTGCAAATAAATTTGAGTACATCCATCCATTGTTTTAAGGGACAGAAAACACATAACATTCTCCATTTGGGGTTTTCCTTACCTGCCCCATTCCACCAGGGTCTTAGCTGGCCTAAGCCTGAGACAACAAGGTGAGAAGCCCTTGTTTCCCGGAATCTTGCCCTTCAGGTTTTGGAGTCTTATTTTTCTTCCAGTACAGGATGTCTACATTTAACTTGGGAAACAAAGGATGTAATGTGCTACTGGTGGAGGGAGGAACCAGAGGTGTTAGCCATTTCACACCAGGCTGAAGATAAAGACGGTTGTATACAGACTCCAAAGTTGATGGTCAGTGACTGTGGAGTGAATAAGAGAAGCAATGAAGCCTCGAAGGTGAAAAACTGAGCAAGACATTAATATATGTGTGACAGTCAGTTGCGATATATGAAATTGACTGGATGTGGAAACACCTAGCAGGTTAGTACAGCACAGCTCTGGGCATGTCTGGGAATGTTTCCAGGGCTGTTTGGCATGTAGGCCAGCGAACTGAGGGGGATGCCCCGCCAACAGATAGCCTTGTAGCCTGGATAGAGTGAAAGGGAATGATGTTACGGATGCTCTCCCAGAATGGAACTTGTTTGTAAGTTGGGAGCTTCATGTACACTTACGATTTCAGTAGCTCCCAATGGGTTGATCTTTTTATCATTATAAAATGTCTCTATCTCTGGTATATTTCTGTTTTAAAATTTAATTTAGCTGGGCATGGCGGCACATACCTGTAATCCCGGCATTCAAGAGGCTGAGGCAGGAGGATCATGAGTTTGAGGTCCATCTGGGCTAGGCTAGGCAGAGAGTTTAAGCCCAGCATGAACTACAGGGGGAGATCCTGTCTCAGAAAACCGAAACAAAATGAAAGTTTGGTTTATCTGACATTAGGAAAAAAAGGGAATGATGAAGGAAGCGGGTGCACCCTTTTGCAAAGCTCCAGTCTGCGTGAGAGCTACATCATTACCTGCCATCACCTGTGACTATCAGCCTCTAGTTTCTTCAGTCTTTCAATGCAGGTCTGTATCAGGGAGTCTCCACAGAGCTTCTAGGTCTTTGGTCTTAGATTGGTTCTGCATATTTCTTGTTCTGCAGCAGCTCCTGCACTTTTCAACTTCATAGCATGCAGACTCTCTAACCTCTGTTTCTGAAAACTTAGTAACAAATTCCTTTTCATAATTATATATCATTTTTTTCTATTGATTTTGTTCCTCCAGATAACTTTAACCAGTGTAGCTCTAACACACTGTGGAACAGGACACCTTTATGCAGGAGAATGGGTCCTACACTAAATCAAAGCTAACACTTGGAGACAGTGCACTGTGCATTTTTTGACAGGAGAATCTGAATGGGTTTTAAGGAGAACACAGCAGGTGCTTGTTCATTAGAAGTTGGTGATATAGCGTCAAATAACCCTAGCCTGAGATGAACAGATGAAGCTTCTAGCTCTACCTGCCCTGCCAGTGATTAGCTTTGTGCACATGTGGGCCCCTAGCAATGAAGGTTTCCTGGCTTATAGTCCAGGCAGCGTATTGACACATGCATCCTTGAATGTTCTCAGACCAATCTTTGCTCATATGATCATCCATTATTACGTTTTATAGTTGCAATTATGAAGTTTATGTTTTGTTGCTTCTTGGACAGTTTTCCTTCCTATTTCTTGATTTGCAATACCTTTAGGTGGAAAACATGTAGAACATTTCACAAAGCAGTTATTTCTATATAAAATATGCATCACATTCAAATCTGGCAGTTTCATTGGGACATTATGGCTGTGTGAAAGTTACTGATAGATAATATGGTGACTGCTTTAAAATGCCCATCTCTGGTTTTAGACAGCTTACTTCTCTTCATCTATAAAGCTCAAAGATCGCTCAAAGAGAAATTTGTGCTCTGTGAACGTGCCCCAAAGAGGAGGTGTATGCAGTGTAAGATGATGGCTGCATTTTGCAAAAGCAGATAATTAGCAGAGAGAACACCATCCATATGGAAGTGACTTGGGTTTTGTGCTGCAGAGGGGACTGCCAAAGAAAGATCTGGCTTTAAATCTAATTTGCATAAATTACTGCATTGTGATGTGTATGCCTTTCACTGGAGTCCCTTTAATAAAACAAATGCTGCATGCTTATCTGCGGCTGGAGGTATCACTTCTAAATCCTACTACACCCACGCTACTCACTCTCCACAGCATCCTAGCAGCACCTTTTATTTGAGTCAGATTTGGTTTTACTCAGCCTTTTTGGCGTAAAGGCAAGAAGAGGAGCTGGATGAATTTTAATTTTCCCTCCCCAAGGGCACACTTTGGACAGATGGCTGGCCTGACTTCCAGAGGAACTCGTCCCTCATGAGATCACCAGTCAGTGAATAACACTTATGAAGCACCCGTAAATTGTACACTGTGTTGTGGAGTTTACAGAGCTGTTCCACACACAGGTCAGCGCTTTCTGAACCACATTCACGTCCTAAGAAAGGACACTTTAAAGATCCATTCCTATACCCTGTCCCTAGCCATTCTGATTTGCTTGGCTTTCCCTCTCCACAGGTTCTGCATCTCTGGATTCACCAACCCCAGTCGGAATATACTGGAAAAATGTTCCATCTGTACTGAACATGTACAGACATTTTTGTCATTATTCCCTAAATAATATAGTTTAAGAGCTACTGACCTAGCACTTACTTTGTATTAGGTATTACAAGTAATCTAGAAATTACGCATGAGAGGACAGTGTAGGTTATATAAACACCACACCACTTCATTAAAGAACTCTGGTATCTACAGGGGTTCCTGAACCTAATCCCCTGTGGATATCAATGGACAACTCTAATTGGTTCAGAGTTGGGCTGACGGGGGCATGGTCATTGCAAAGCCTCTCTAGATGATTCTGACATGTAGCCAGGGTTGAGATCCACTGACCAACGTCGCGGTACCTAACACATAATGTATCCAATAAGAGGCCCTACCGACAGGAGGAGAAACAGGCTCAGAAGAACAACCTGCTCAGCCACCATTGCATATGGCAGGCAGCACAGCAGCAGCATAGATCCGGACTTGAGACCCTGAGTCTTGCCTCAAATGAGCAACATCAAAGGTAAAATGACAAAATTTCCACGGTGATCTACAGTTTATAAAGCACAGAAATGTCACTACTATGTTTTTTATTTTTATATTAATTCTGTGCAGAGGGCAGCACAGCTATTCTTCTGAGTACATTATGGCTCCATTTCAAATTCAAGAAAACTGAGGCTCAAAGGAGTAAGTGGTTGAAATTAACAACTTACTTCAAAAGCCTCCAGTGTTTTAGAACATGGTAATAAAATCAGCAAGGCTTTATGTGGGGCACATTGAATGCCAGGCATTATCTCGTTAGTTCGCTTCACCCTGAGCACAGTCCAAGTCCAAGTGTGGGTATTATTACTTCCATCACACAGATGAGAATGCTGAGGCCCAGGGACCATCTGGGAGTTGCCTAGCATCACACAACTAGTGATTGGTATAAGGAGGGAGAGGAACTCAGTGGTTGAGTTCTGGGGTCTATGTTAACCACATGTGTTCCACTTCAAGTGGCTACAGAAGACCAATGGTCTTTACCTTCAAAGAGCCCCAGGAACACAAAATTCTACCTGACCATGGGGAATGGGAACAGATGTGGAGACTTTGAGGCCATAGATGAGAGGATCGTGGAGCTAGCTCTTCTAAAGTCTGCCTTCCTCCAAATACCAGGCTAACTAGGCATATTCTGCTACCCAAAGGTGGTTCTAATGCTAGGTGACATTCTAGTAGCAGTCGGTACTCCTGGGACATTGTTTCAGGTCTGTTCTGATTGCTACTGTTCATGTCAGATTTAACGACTCAAAATCTTTGAAAGGTGGAACCCAGGTAGGGGCATTTTTAATGAGCATCTTGATTCTCATTCAAGATGAAGTTTAAGAGCCCTGGCTGGAACTGAAAGGACTGGAGAAGGAACATGCCAGCGGAGGAAGTAGAATGGCTGGCTCTGCATGGGCAGTGCATTTAGAACTTGCATGGAGGCCATGAGGCTGTGAATTGATTAGATTCTTGTGCCCAACTATTTTTTTCCTCTCAGTCATTCAGGACACATATGATATACTCAAACCTCTTGTTTGCAGTGTATATACCCCAACTCAGTGAATTTGGACTTGGTCATGTGAAAAACTTTGGCAAATGAGATGTGAATGGTTGTGATTGTTTTTGTCGCATCTAACCAGAAGTCTTCACTAAAATTGTATGGTTTGGCTTAGTCTTGCTCCTGTTCTGTACATACCCCAGAGTATGCACATAGTGGCTAGACCCTCAGTCTGGGTTCCAAAATGAAAAGACAGGTAAAGTATGAGCTCAGCTGAGTCCGGCCATCCTAGCAGTGGCACAGCTATCCTGCTGCTGACCAGAGTCCTTAGGCAAAGTGAGCAAGCAATGAATGGTGCTGTAAGTCACCAAGATCTCACTGTTGTTTGTTACTATAGCGAAACAGACTTATACGGGGCAAGAACAGGAGGAGGAGGAGGACACATGTTGTGCAAGACAGTTCTGACATTACTCTTTCACAGCAAAATCTCTATATCTCTCTCTGTCACTGTCTCTCTGTGCCTCTGCCTTTTTCTCTCTTTCTTGCTAGATATGTTGTTCAACTAAACACAGAACAACTTTATTTTGCCCTAATAAATTACTATTGTATTAGTAACAACCTTATCTATTGTGTATAGTTTACTTTGGGCTTGGGAGGTGTGGGAAAAATTTAAAATTAAAAAGATAATTTATTAGTTTACGGGCACTGCTTCTCTGGCTGCCTGCTTACTTGTCTTAGGAGGTAATGAATATCAGGAGTTACTGAATCATAGAATTTTGGATCTGAAAGGATCCAAAAGACTTGAAAGATAATCTCAGCTAACCTCTCTGCTAGCAGGTCACGTCCCTCTCACTACATACACTATTCACTAGCTGTGCTACCTTGGATAGCTCATGAACCTGTCATCTCAATGTTTTCATTTGTAAGAAGGAATGATATTAATATCTTTACCTCAGGCTTGTTGTGAGCAGAAATCAGTTAATTAAGCAGTGTCTGGCATGAAGTGCTATGGCCAACTGCCTCATGGGAGAATCTTTGGAAATTTGTGAATGGGCTGTATGCACATCTTGGAAAATGGACAATTCTAAGAAAAGCTTCTGAAGAATGTTTTAAAGGTTCTTTTCCTTTCTGATTCCTGCTTTTCACTATCATTTCAGTCAGGATGCTGGGAGTCCCATCATAGGAGAAGTTAAAACATCTAAGGTACATCAGAATTTGTTTTTCTTTTCTCTCTGTCCATGTACTTTAATTCACTGTCTCTTCTAGCATTAGAGGGCTCAGGTGATTGTGGGCTCTGAAGGTGAGCAGGAATGATCCACTTCTAGTCTGGTCCTGATCCTTCACATATTTATTCTTTTTCTCTGTCTCATATTCTCTCTCCTTCCCATTATGAGAATGGCCAGTGAGAGATGAAGTTGAGAGGTTCACAGTCCTAAAGCTCAGTTCAGTCAATAGATGGGAGGCTTTGAGTTCCACCCCAACCTTCACTGATTGTGACATGAGTGAGTTGGTTGGTCAGCTTTGAAATTAGAGGTTGGGTGCTGTAAAGGCTACTGTTACTTAGCCTGGCTAATCCACGGGCAGTCTGGAGACAACACAAGCTAGTTTAGATGGTAACTACTATATTTAACCAAATAGAACAGCTGTGAATAAATGGAAACTTGACATCTGACTTGCTGTCTGCCACTGTGCTATGTTGAATACTACCATCAAAATCCCAGATTGTCTCAGTCTGGCTTCCTCCACATGTTTAGCACCCTTCAGATATGTCCACACGTGTCCCTCACCATTTGTTGAATGAGTGATTGCCTGAATATGTTTTTTTTTTTTTTTTTTTTTTTTTTTGGTACGTAGAATTGGTCTCAGGACCTTGTGCTTGCCAGGCAAGTGCTACTGAGCTATATCCCTGGCCCTGACTACATACTTTTATAAGGCCATAGAGAATACACTATTCTAACTCACAAGTTCAGGGAAGAGCACTTGACCCCCCACTGCACAATTCTGTCTTTCCACTAATCAGTATGCCCTTTAAAGTACCAAGGGATTTGTTATGAGATGTTCTTGATTCCCGAGTAACCTTTTCATTAATTTGAACTAAAGGAAAGATGAAGGACAAAGCCCACTGAGATGTGACTAAGACAATGGTTGCTTAATAAGTGAACAAAAAGTTCAGTAGCAGAAATGTGAGAGCTCTGAAAGAACAGGAAAACCTCAACTGCAAAATCTTCAAGTGGCATGGAGATCATGGTCCTCAGCTCATTTTCCCTATTAAGATTGTGCATTTTAAAATAAAAACACATTTTTAAAATTTATGTTTTTAATTAAAACATACCAGTAAGGAAACACAACTTTTAATTTTAATCAAAAGGGTGCATATTTCTGAAATTATTCCCTACTCTGCCTTCCTAACTGATATTTTCCATGGAGGTTTGAGGTAATTTCTGAACTGGACAATTATGGGCTGAAGTGGTAGATACAAGATACCTCTGAGACTGCTCAGCTCTTACAGATTAAGGACTCTGCTGAAACGCAATGGCCAGGAGTCAATCACTTTCCACCATAGAGTCTCCTTTGCTACCCTTCTTCTCTCCACCTGCCCATCCTCTCTCTTTTCTCTTTTTCCTTACATTCAGTTTGACAACTAAAAATCCTCGCTTTGGTTAGTTAACTCTTTCCTGGCAGACTTATCAGGCCCTTCCACTCTACTACTGCTTCTTATTTTAGTACTGGGAATTGAACTCAGGACCTTGCACTTGCCAGGCAGATGCTTGTGCCACTCAGCTATATCCCTGGCCCTACTGCTGCTTCTAATGTATGAATTCAGAAACCAATAACCAAATTTCAGAAAATCAAAACAGTTTAAAATGAATGTGAGTCCTGACAGAGGAAGGAATTTTTTATCAGTGCTGTAGCTAAGTGGATTTTGTTACATTTTCTTTCCCCAAAAGCCTATCTGGCTTGCTTCTTGGATCTCTTATATGGTTCAGATAGTTAAGGTTAATAGATAAGTACCCTTTACCATGGTCACTATGCCCTTCACGGGGTCACTTTATCCTAGTATATATTATTTGTAGTTCAAAGTAAGACAATAACACATATATTATTGTTAACATCTCAAAAGGCAAGTGCTATTGTCAATTATAACAGGGTTTCTTTCTATATTTTTCACTTAGTCTATTATGATACTGGTAAATATCAACAAACAGGTTGCTAGGCTTCCCAGGCCAATGGAAATAGCGTGGGCCTGTGTAAATACTGGCATGTTTGGGCTCCATGACATTGGTCTGACTGGTCTCAGCAAATCATTGTTGCCTCCCTGCTTCACAATAATAACACCTCTTCTTGAGCTGGCACATAATTGGTGGTATGTCCTCCAGACACCTTTCTCTGAAACTATGGAAGAGAAGAGAAAGCTTGGGATGTCAATACTGAAAAAGTTAGTCAAGTTTTCCTTATCCGTGTAAGCCCTCTTTTTTTGGTAGTTTATCCACAGTGGGTTTTCACTCTGTGTCTAGCAGGTACCCTATTGTTGTATACGTGCGCTGCTCAACTCAGCTTTAAAGACAGAAAATATTTTACTATTATAAAGAGGAACATGATTTGAACAGGAAGTCTGCTGCTTTGCTGTCAATATATTTATAAGTCAAAATATGATAGCTTGGGATATTCTCAGTAGGTGTGCCTTAGCAGAGGGGCTGACCCATATCTGGGTCTCAGTAATACACTTTTGAGATCCTTGCTTGCCAGAAGTTTTCACTACAATCCCCATCTTTCTTTTAAAGCTCTGTAGGTGAGAGTATCCAGGCATGTGAAACCTCACTGTATCCCATGGATCAATATGGAAAGAACAGGTGGTTAGGTTCACTGTCATACCTGTGTGGTTCAGATGAAGGACTTCTGGCTTAGCACTTAAGCTCTGTTCTAAGCACAAAGTAGCACTTAAGTGCTTGCAGAATTAAGGATGAGTAACCATGCATGACAGCTTCCAGCAGGCACCCCCCACCCACCTATAAGCCACACTCAGCCCTTCATCACTTCATGTATCAACAAGAGCAAGACTTTTGTGGTTAGACTAAGATAAGGGTTCTGTAGCACATCTCACGACAGACCCTTGGCAAAGTTCCTTATACAGTGTCTTAGTCACTTGTCAGTGAGACAAAATACCCAACACCCACAACTTCAAGGAAGGAGAGGTTTATTTTGGCTCATAGCTGCAGAAGTTTCAGTCCATGGTTGGTAGGCTCAAGGGCAGAAGCAGCCTGGCTGAAGGGCTGGCCGCAGTTCACGGCACGGTGGCCCAGAAGCAGAAAGAGAAAGGAGCAGCCGGTAGCAGAGACATACCCTTCCAGATTACGTAGTCATTGACCGGACTCCGGCCGGGCCCCACTTCCCAGTGGCACACTGAGGTGTTGAACTCGACAGTGGGTGGATCACCCAATGAGCACAGCATCCCCATGATCCAACTACCCTCCCAAGGCCCCACCCCGGAGCATGCGAGAGCTCTGAGGACATTCTGGGTACGGACCAAAGCATCCGGCATCTCTGCCTGACCCTTCCGGCCTCCTCCCTTGTCAGTTGCTCTGTCTTGTCTCCTTATTGTTCTTCATTGTCTCAGTCACTTTTCTCGTTGCTGAGACAAAATATCCCACCCTCAAAGTTAAAGGAGGGAAGATTTATTGAGCTCACAGTCTGTAGAGTTTTCAGTTCACAGTCGGCTGGCTCCAAGGCAGGGTGGCACGGCAGAGAGGCATCAGAGAGGAGAAACGGCTTATGCGGGGCAGCAGGTAGCAAAGCAATGAAGTAGTAAAGAAACAAGTCCAAACAAGCGCAGCAGCTTCTTTTTGCCCCTTTTATCTAAGCTACTGGGCTTTAGCAGGTGCCAAACCATTCAGTGGACTGATTCAGTGATCACATACCCTGAGTCCTGGCATCACATACTCTGGATCCAGCCACTTCTGAAAAGCTCCACCTGTGCCTTCATGAGGCTTTGGGGTGACATCTAGATATAATGCGTAACACTCACCCTTCTCTAAAATCCCTCCTTCAGTCCCAAGCAATGCTGCAGTCAGCCTTGGTTTGCATGTCTCATTAACCAACATGCCAGGATGGTTTCTAATGGCAACCAGAAGACACCAGGGGGCTCTCAATGTTTCTATCCTGTGGCTTGCTAAAGTTTTTGCTCCACAAAAATGGCTGTCAGTCTATGCAGGAATATAGCTGCTAAGAAAATGAGATTTTCTTATACTGTTTCAGAGCAAATAAGGATTGGTGCATGTTCATTTAGTGGAAAGTCTCACACCCTCCTCAACCTCAGTTTCAGTTGCTGTGCCTGCCTGAAAGAAAGACTTCTTGGATCTCCCAAATTTGGAGGATGCCCTGCCACCAGAATGTCCAGACCCTGACCTCATCCTAGCAGTGCTGATAATAAATCTGAATTTTCCTATCTTTCTGAATCCTGACCTGCACCACCACACCCCCACTTCCTGGCTAGAAGCTCACTGATGCTGGGTGTGTGTGTACTCCTCATACTTAATATAAAGCTCCATACATAGTAGATGCTCAATCAATAGTCCTGAATAAATAAAATACATTGCCCCTCAATGTATTTAGAGGGAAGTTGGAAAGGATTTTATGTTCTTAAAGGGTTATTCATCATTGGTATAGTTAGTTGAGAAAGGTAATACCTTCATCGTGAGTGACTTAAAATTGATAATAAGGGCAATGTGTGTTTTAATAGCATTTTTAACATTCAAAGTATTTTCATATATACAATTTCATTTCATTCCTTTCCCAACCTTGGGAGACTTAAGGGTGGTATAATTAAATTCATGAATGCTTCCAGCTACTACATAGTAAGTTAGGACCAATACCTTGTCTTTTTTTTTTTTTTTTTTTGCGGTACTGGGGATCGAACTCAGGACCCTGCGCTTGCTAGGCAAGCGCTTATTCCACTGAGCTATATCCCCAACCCTAATACCTTGTCTTTTGAATGTAAAATGATGCAACATTTCTCTCTATATATTCAAAACTTTAAGAATGTTAGATCACCTTGAATCATAAAACACACTTCCAAAAATTTATTTCAAATGAACAGAGATGAACAAGAATATTTCTGAATGAAGAGATTCTCCCCAGTGCTATTTATAAATACAGGCTATTGGCAGAAATCTAAATATCATATAATAAAGGTTTATTTAACTAGATCATGGAATAAGCATAAAATATTATTTTTTTTTAAAGTGCTATAAAAACTTTAATGGTATAGAAACACGTAAAAGGTAAGCATTGGGTACAGGAAATTGATATGTTTGATTCTAATTCTAACGTGTTTGTTCTTAATTCTAACATATATATCAGGAGAAAAACGGAAAGTACATATACACCAATGTATTAGGCATAGTCATCTCGGTGAGGATGATTCTAAAATAAAAAGCTAACTTTAGTTGCATCCATTTACCTATCAAAACCGTGAGTTTATCCTTCCTTATAGCTGATCAGTCGTCCATTGTATAAAAATACCACACCTTTTTTCTTTTTTTTTGGTGGTACTGGGGATCGAACTCAGGACCCTGCACTTGCTAGGCAGGCGCTTATTCCACTGAGCTATATCCCCAGCCCACCACATCTTTTTTATCCATTCCTCAGTTGATGTGCATTTGGTTTCCTTCCAAGATTTAGCTATTACAAATTGTGCTGCTGTAAACATGAGCACACATATATCATTGTGGTATGGTGTTTTTAATTCTTCTGGAGAAATACCCACATAGGGAATAGCTGGGTTGAATGGGACCTCTCATAAGTGCAACAAATCAGACTCACATGTGTAAACATCGTATTGTCTCCCTAGTGTAAGAAACTGAAACAATAAATAAGATCCAAATGTACAATCGATATTGTGAAAGGGAAAGAAACTGCTCAAAAGGAAAGAACTACTGGGATGGTGGAAAGGAGAAAGAAAGGAAGGGAAAAGACAAAGACACACACACACACACACACACACACACGGTAGCTAAGATGATTATACTACTAATTTCTATTAGTTCATTGAAAGGAGTGCTTTGTGCTCATATTGTTTGATCAATCTTGCATGCCTCTATCTCGTAATCTGCACAACTACTTTGAAGATAACAATATGCAATATAATAACCATTGTTAATTTCCTATCATCTTGTTTTAAAATTCTGTATCATTGCTTTTATTTTTTCTCTTTAGGATAAAAATGATCACTTGTGTAATAAAATAAACCATTACTAAAATGCCTAAATTTAATAACATGCTATTTTGTAGTTGAAGAAAATAAATCTCAATAAAAATGCTAACACCTAACAAAACCTGGCATTTAGTGGCGTAAATACACAGAATTGGTCTCCACTGGAAAGAACATAGAAAGTACTTACACGTTTGTGGCAAATGCTCAGCAGTGGTTGACACCTACAGCCGTGTGCTTGTCCTTGCGCAAAGCTGAGTGTGCGCTTGGCCCATTGGGAATGATTCTGACAGTCCTTGAAGTCCTACAGTCTGCTCACTTGTTTTTACAAATTGCTTCTGCTACTCCAAATTCCCTCACTACCTCAACTGAGAGTTATTAAAAACATCCAGGGGCAACCAACTATTATTTGGCTTTCAGCTTTTGACAAGTGGGTGAAAACCAATGTTGTGAGGAAACTCCACGTTAGAATTGGGCTACCCTATTCCTGCAGGGTTTAGGAAATTCAGTAGGGCTCTCTGCGAAGTGGGGTTCTTGTTTCACTCTGGCCCTCAGCTTCTGTTGGCTCTTGTGATGCAAATTAAGAGGAGCAGGAAGTTCAAAGAGTGGTGGAAAGGGGAAGACCAGAATATAGTCTAGAACGAAGGAAGTCTGAGCATCTCTCCTCCTTCCTAAATGCTATTACTGGTCCTGAAGTCCCCTTTCTCCTCTTCCTGAGCTGCATCTTGTACAAGCACATCCTGTCTCTACCTGACTCTGAGTCACTATTTATCACTCATGTACAAGATGTTCTTTCAAACTTGCTTCTTCATTCAAAACATCTGGGCTACTTATCTAGCAAAATAATCGCTTGTCTGTTTTACTGGTTCCTGTTCATTTTTTTCTTTTTTCCATTTTACTTAGCTTCCCTTAGAAGAAAAGCCACCTGTCCACTCATAGGGGTAATGGCCACTAGGCTGGTCTGGGAGTGGGGCAGGGAATAGCCCCAGAGAAGATTCATTGAGTGAGAGTGGTGGTGGGGAGGAAATTTTAGTGCATTTTCAGAAAGCCACAGGCTTGATCTGTTTAGTAGCTGGAATATTCCTTCCTTCCTTCCTTCCTTCCTTCCTTCCTTCCTTCCTTCCTTCCTTCCTTCCTTCCTTCCTTCCTCCCTTCCTCCCTTCCTCCCTTCCTCCCTTCCTCCCTTCCTCCCTTCCTCCTTCCTTCTTCTTTTGATGCAGCAGCCATGGCAGGCCCTGAGAATACCATGTTGTGCTGAAATAACCCTTCTAGCACCTACAGTTAGTGAAGAGAAAATATAGTGAAACGTTTAACATTTAAATGACACAAGTACTCAGAGCAAGGCTCTGCAAGTGCCATGAGAGGTAGAAGTGTGCAGATTGACCCAGTCAAGGATGTAAGGGGGTTTGCTTTGGGGTAGCTGCCTCACAGAAGTAGAGAGCCCCTTGGGTTGTATGTAGGTCTGGCAGACACTGCTGCCTGCTTCTCCAAACACAACTTCTCCTATTCTTTTTCTGTGGAGTCTAGTTTTGTCAGAGATCAGGTGTCCAGCCCCAGAGCATGAAGGAATGTCAGACTAAGCTAATAATTGTGGTAATCTCATTCACCTTTTCTGTGATTGACATACAAGTGGGCCATCCTACTTAGTTCTAGCCACTCAGATCTGGCAGAAGTTTTCTGGGGGTCAAGATTCCCCTCCTAGTGAAAGGACAGGGGAAAGAGTCTGGCTCCTTGAAGACATCATGAACTGCTAAAGCAAGCTGGGAACTAGTTTTCTCAGGATTTCCTTTAGGTGAGCTTTTCATGCCCAGGACTAAACTTACTTTTAGCCATAAAATGCTATTAACTGCAGTTCAAAGGCTCCTGACCTCAGCCTGGGGCAACAGGGGTAGGTCTCTGCTTCGCTTCTTTAGCCTCAGGAGGAGGGAAAGCTCCCACCAGCCAGGCGTCTCAGAGAGGGTCTCTTGCGCTGGGGAGGCAAGATAGTTCAGTGGTCCAAATTCAAATCTAGAGGTAGAGAAAGGTGGATGTTCATGGAGAAGTATTGGGGTGTTGCTATAAAGGGAAGGAAAAGAGTGTATGTTTAGGGTTAATTTATTGGGCACATCTAAAGTGATAATTTCATCTTTGTTTATTTGACTATCCTTTGTTTTCTTTTATGTATTTTGAAGAATAACTGATTTAGTATAAGCCCTAATAATTATTCTGCAAATCTGTTTATTTATGTGCATGCTATGTAGAAGGAAAATACAGAATCCGATCGACTATGTAACCAAGTGTGTAAATGGCCCCTGTACATTGTGAGTTGTTCTTTCAGATTTGAGAGTATGTCATAAATATTTTGCCACAAAAAATAAGTAAGTATTTTGCCACAGACTATTGAAAGTCCTATATAAATGAACAACACTGATCTCTTGTCCTGGATATTCTTCTGAAAAGCAAAATCCACTGGCAGGTCCAAGGGTTTTCCAATGCAGCTGAGTGTTTTGGGAGCCAGGGAAGCATCATCTTCCTTGTGGCTTTCCCATTGGAAATGGACGGTTTCTAGAGCTAGTTTTTGCATCTACAGCCACACTGGCTTTGGCACATGTCTGCCTGCTTCTGAGCACAGCTTTCACTTCATATCCAGACAGGAGGGTCATAGCTGCCTTACCTCCCCAGCCCGCGGTTGTGAAGGCGAAATGAATGAATATTGTGAAAGTGTTCTATATGGCTGCAAAATGCTATGTAAGTACAAGTCTCCATCACCATAATGGATGACAGTCACTTCTCCAGTGTCACCAGTAAAGGATGACAATGACTCTAAAAAGTTCCCATATTCCTCAGACTGTGGGGAGGTCACATTCAGAAGGAGAAGATACTTCTCTTCCTGTAACTGTCTTCTGCTATGGAAACTCATAGCGCTATGTGAGCTCTTGGGTACTGCACAGCTGTCTGGTGTCACCAGAGTGCTGGCTCCTGCGTGCCAGCGAGGCTCCGAGTCCCTCTTTTCTTAGCACTCAGGACACTATCTCTTGCTTCCCAAGCAGTCTGCAAAAGCTAGGTGCTACATAATGGAGAAAATGGCCTCAAAAATAATTTCATTTTATTTTCAAGAGCTTTGTTGTAGGACTAGGTGGTTGGAAAAGCACATAAAGTGTGCCTCTGGTCACCTTTCACTTCCCTTTGGAATTCTATTCTCTTCCTGCTCTTCTCTTTCCCTGTTGTATGGGGCTGCCTCTCTTTCTAGAGCTCCTCACTGGTAGGGCCAGCTCAGCT
The DNA here is from genome assembly GCA_004027595.1 of Dinomys branickii. Lineage (NCBI taxonomy): Eukaryota > Metazoa > Chordata > Mammalia > Rodentia > Dinomyidae > Dinomys > Dinomys branickii. The sequence goes on along the minus strand of PVLD010015680.1, from coordinate 26,951 downwards.
TAGACGAGTGCTGTCCAAAGGAACTTTTCTTTTGTGTTACTGGAGATTAAACACTGGGTTACTCTACCATTGAGCTATATCCCTACCATCTTTTATTTTTTATCTCCCTAAGTTCCTCAGGCTGGACAGGAACATGAGATCCTCTTGCATCAGCCTTCCAAAACTGGAAGTGTGGGTGTGTACCGCCACTTGCAGTCTAACAGAACTTTTGTGATGATGGAAATATTCTAGGTTTGCTTTGTCTAATAATATGGTGCCCATTAGCCACTTGTACATATTGAACATTTGAAATATACCTGGTATGATTGAGAAGCTAAAGGTTTAATATGATTTAATTTCAACTGATTTATGCTTAAATTACCACATGTGGCTAGAGGTTTCCATATTAGTGCAGTTAGAGCTTAATCCTAATCATTTCAGTGTCTCCACTGCAACTCAAATTCTCCTGTCCTGAGTTCCACTCCAGACCCTTTCAAGAGAAGCACCAACAAATGTATCTCATAAACAAATTGTTAAATTATGCTTTTACTCTTAGATGGTGTGCAGGTTTTGACCACTGCCATACTTTAGCCAAAGAATGGGCTCAGAGGATAGGAAATTGGGGGTTTGGCAGGTAAGTGGCTGGGTGAAAAAATTACATGCAGAGATTTCTAGATATACTTCAAACATGATCAGTGGGTGGGCACATCCTCCCCAGGACCCTGTGCTGCTTCTAAGCTTCTCCTGCCTCTTGTAGTCTGTGGAGAAGAAGGGCAGGCACCTAGAAAAGGGCCAGAGGCAGGAGAATTGGAATGGGCAGAGCCTAAAGGGTGCCAGGGCTCTTGAAAAAAAAAAAAAACTAGGGTGACAGGCAGAGAGGTGCTTTGCTCCACTCTGGGGAAGAGGCACCAGGGAATGATTGCTGGGGTGAACATGACCAGTGGGGCAGGACTGGAGAGTGAGAAGTTAAAGAAAAAGACCAGGAACCAGATTAAAGGCTATACATTGGATTTTGCCACTTTGGGCTGAGTCTTGGACAGAAATTGCAATTCTACCCTTAATTCCCCCATTTAGTGATTTTTTTCCCTCCTCTTCATGCTTTTATAAGCAGTCTTTTCACCCTGAAATTGAGCGGTGTCTCTTGGCCAATCTTACAACTGCTTTCAAGTTCCTGCCTGTATTTTTGCAGATAGCCACTGGCATCAGAAGCATCTTTATCAGATGTCATATTGGGCAAGAGGTGGAGAATAACGCAGAGTAGATGCCAAGGGAAGAAGCCAACTGAAGTATAAAAAGCCCTCGGGGAGCCCTAGGAGATAAGCAGGAAGAATCCCCACCTGCCCGTCCTCAGGGTCTGAGTCTGCAGTGATCCCACAGGTGGATCTACCACCAGCACTTCCCCTGGGCTGCAGACTCGGGAGATGCAGAAGGGTTTATAGTTAAGCCAATGCCCAGAATGGCCACCTGTTTGTAAAAGTACTTAAAGATATTAAATTTTATAACCTAAATTGAAACTAAGTCCCAAATATTTCATGTAAACATCTAGCCAATAGATCAGTGCATACAGAAATTAAAAGTAGCGGACAAATACTCCTGCTGTTTTGCAGCACAGTTCGGGCTACACTGTGCTCTCCCGGCTTCACAGTCTCCTGAAGGGAAACAGCATCACGGATGCAGCCTTTCTTTGTCCTCCCTCAGTGGCCTCTCCTGCAAGTAAATAGCTTGGGGCACTTGACGGCACAGGGCAGAAGCCCAGAAAGAAGAAAGAAACTCATGGGATGCAGTCACCTGTCTGACATTCCCAGATGCTCTGGGCAGGGCTCTTATGTCACAAGGTTCTGTTGTACTGAAAGGACTTTGACAATTATGGCATCTCTTCTCTGGTTATTTGTTAGTATTTAATCTGAACACTGTAAATTGTGGTCCATTTGCACAAAAACAAAAGCTCGTGCTGAGCAGAGGTAACTTTGAGCACAGTTTTGATAAGGATGATTTTGTATTCAGCCTGAGGACATTTGACAATGTTTGGAAATATTATTGTCATTACTAGAGGGAAATGTACTTCTCAGAACCTTAGACAATGTCTGAAGACATGCCACAATCGGGCGGTGGCACTGAAGTGTAAAGTAGTGTTGAGGTAGTGTTCTGCTGGTATTTAGTGGTGAGACATAGACATGCTGCTAAGTATCCTACTTGGTACCCACAAAGTCTCTAGGACAGGGTGCTATGACAAAGTCTTTGTTTGGCCCAGAGTATCAGGAGTGCTTGAAAAATCTGGTCTAAAGGGAAAAGTCAGACACTTTTGACATCAAGTAGCTGCTGACTGCCATAGGGTCATCACTTTCCTTTGGTGGAGAGACTAATAAACACAACGAGATTAACCTAAAAATCCAAATATCACACCCGTCTAGGACAAGACCTCAGCAAACAGGCCTTTCTCAGCAAACATGAGGAAACCACTAAAATGTCCATGCTGTCCTCAGCAAACAGGACAGATGACCATAAAAAAATTTAGGACCGGACAGATAGTTTCTCTTATGCCAGAAAGTCAAGCGTTATCTGTACACCATCCTTGGAACTCTGACCCCAGCATTCCATCTGGGTTCCTTGAGGTTGTGGCTTAATCCCCAGACCCTATATAGACTGAATTTCTCCTCCAGCCAACCATGATATCACCCATCTTAGCCAGTCTGACCTAGACCAATAAATCCAGCCTGTTGCCCACAGAAAGCCTTTGTTTCTGGGTGGTTTCTAGTGCGCCATTGCTAATGTCAAGGACCTTTTTGCCCAGGATTTTCTTCAACTAATGACACAATCAGTTTCCCCTCTTCACAAGTTCTTACTTTTCTTCATTTCCTTTGAAAGAGGAAGTGACCAGCCTCAGGATTTGTCTTAAGGGTCACATACATTTCATTATAGTAAATACAGCATGCCAGGGGTTTTCCCCATTTATAAAATGGAGTCGTAATACTTCATGACTCTGTAACAACTAGTCTCCTCATGCTAGGATTTTTTTGCTGTTAGCACGCAAGTAAGAGGCAGAGCTTGTCATCTGTGTGCTGGGAGGAGAAGACATACTGTACTGACAACATTAGGGAGGCTGAGAGGGGGCCCAGAAAGTAGTGACAGAATTTGTGTAGAGCTGTGTATGGTTTGTGTCTAGATGTCCCCCAAACCTCCTGCAGTCATCAGGCTGGCTTCTAGAGCCTGTGATGTATTCACGGTTAAATGCTGGGATTATGGGTGGGGGCGCTACACCAGCCGCAGGGCTGGCAGGCTGAGTACAGCACAGGGGAGGGAAAGAGGCTTCCTTTCGCTCTCCTCCTCCCCTTTTTGCTCTCGCTGCTTTTGCTGTTTTCTGCAGCAGTGAACTTTTGCCCTCTGCCACGCCACCACACCTTGGAGCCAGCTGATTATGGACTGAAACCTCCACAAACTGTGACCTAAATAAACCTTTCCCTCTTTAATTTTGGTATCAGATATTTTGGCTCAGCAATGAGAGAAAAGTAACTAAGACAAACTGGTTGGGAAAATAAAGGGAAACACAATATTTCTTTCTCATTATAAGAGTAACAGTCATCACTGGAAATCTCCCAAGTATAAGAAACTATTGAGGAGAAAATAAGAACCCCCTAATTGTACTACTAGGAGATATCAAATGTTAATACCTTTGGTTTTGCTTTAAGACAACAAAGAAGGGAATAAACATAGGTTGTCTGTGCTGGACAGGATGGGGAGACTGAAAAGGTGTTTGAGGACAGCAGAATATCTCAGTGTGGACCCTGATGTAGTTGAAATGACCTTTGAATCAACTTGGTTGAGCCCCTGCTTTTGCTTGGATGGAACAGGCACTAAGAAGGTATGATGGGTACGTTGGTACCCTACTGTTAATATTTTACCACATGTGGCTTATCATCCTGTTCTCTGTGTACAAAAATTAATTTTTCTAAGTCATCTGAGAATAAGTCACAGTCATGATGTCTCTTTTTTACTTAAAAATTTCAGTTTGGCTTTTCTAAGACCAAAACAGTCTCCTACATAAATGTAGTGCAATGATTGTAATCAGAAAATTAACACTGAGCTAGTATTGGTATCTGATCTATAGATACCAATTTTTCCACCTAACCTAGCTGGGATCAGATTTTATGAAAATTTGCACTGTGTATCCTGAGTAGAATTCAATGACAAATCCTGACAGCCTCAGCTGAATAAGGACTTTGGCCACTTTTCCCTGAAGCTTATGTTTGATTCTTTCTTTCTTATTTCTAAGTCTTGTAAATCTAGAATATTAAGAATCATCCTTTGAGGAAATCAGTGCTGAATATTCCCCACACTTACTCAGCTGACAGACATAGCTGGCAGGGGGCTGGTGGTCGCCACTAGTGGCTTCCTACTTTTGAGACACTCTCTCCCATGTATGTTCACCACTTTCTAATCAGTGCTGTCACTGGCACAGTGAATTGAGAGCCCAGATCCAGATACCTTTGGAGTCAAAGCTTAGGCTGTGATGGGGGCTGTTTGAGTACGAGAAGTCCACCCTCAGGGTATTTGATAATGAGGTGCCTGATGAATTCAGAGCCTGTGACACAGATGTCTAGGGAAAGCTTCTCAGAAGCCATGAATTTTTCTCAATGTAGTCTGATGACATTGGAGTTTTTATTTGTAAGAATTGAATATCCTAGAATGCATCTTAGGTTCTGGGAATTATTTCAAATCTCTGTTTGATATCATTTTATTTACATTCAGAACAACTGCTTTTCCTCTCTGTTACCTTCCAGATATAAAATGCAGACTCTCTTTACACTTTTGATAGGAAATCCTGAGGGCTTAGCAGAGGTTGGGGAGGGGGCAGAGGGAGTTGGGCACTGGATTAGGGCTACACTGAGGTTGGAGAGTCTGCCACAGTAAGCAGCAGTAATGAGGGCTTCCTGGAAGGAGGGCCTGAAGGGAGTCATATTTTCTACTGTTCAACAAACATTTGTTGAGTGACAGGTCTTGGGTTCGTGTCATCCATTCATCTATTACTCACTCAGCACATATTAAGTGCTTGGCACTCTATTTAGTCCTGGTCATTTTCTGCCCTGGTTCCTACACTTACTCTTTACCTGCTCTGTGCCCTCTGCAGCTGACTTCAATGGCTCTCTTGCCCTCAGCTCTAAGTGGGAGTCCACCACAGTAGTTTATAGCTAAATGTGAAGCTGAGAGGTGAAGGCTGGTTGGAGAACATGGGTCACTGGGGGTGTGACCTGGAAGGGTATGTATCTCTAGCTTTTCCATTGATCTTTCTCTGCTTCCTGTTGCCATGCCATGAGCTGTTTGTCCTCTGCCATGCCCCTCTGCCATACTGCCCTGCCTTGGAACCAGTTGACTATGGATTGAAGCCTCTACAAACCATGAGCCAAAATAAACCTCTCCTTTAATTTGTGGCTGTCAGGTATTATGTTTCAGCAACAAGAAAGTAACCAACACATACATTTGCTTAAAAATCCTGCCTGAGTATCCTATCCTTTTCTTGTCTGACCCTGACTGAGATAGTCCTTGAATATGTGCTGAATGGTTTCAGATTGCTCTAAACAAACTAGACAGATGTAAATATATTTTCCAACCCTAGATCACAACCATGAAGAGTGGGAGGACATAATTTAACTGAAACTTCTAGGATAAATATCTTCGAAATTGAGTGCTTCATATATCCCAGTATTTTAGTTCAAAGACCAATCTGAGCTCCGGCTACATTATTGGAAGTATGACATCAAAAGCAAGGGGGCAATAGTATTACCTTAATTCTGCCTCTGCTAGCCTCCAGTTGAAATCCTGTGCTCGGGCCCTTGTTGATGATTTTGAGAAGAGACAGATACCTGACTTTAGGTTCTTTCATATAAACAGAGCAGGACTATTTTTTAAAAAAATCTGAGTAGCAAAGACTTTCAGCCATGTGGGACATAAGTCTTCTGCTGCAATCACTCTCTTACTGTAGAAAAATATACTGTTGTAAGCATCCATAAACAAATAGACTTGGCTGGGTTCCAGTAAATCTTTATTTACAGGTATAAATGATGGGTTAGATTTGGCCAGTGGGCCTTATTTTGTTGATATCTGATAGAAAGGAAAAACATGGATTGATTCCAAGGAGGTCCAGAAGGCAGAAATGGGATTAAAATGTAAAAATGATAGGGAGGTGGATTTGTGCTAAGGTGAAAAATGGCCTTTTCAATAGTGATCATTAGTCCCCAGTGGAATAAGCTGTTGTGGGAGGGATGTTATTATGTAAGAGTTCAAAGCAGAGGCTGAGTGCAGTAATACAACTATTTCCCGCAGAGCATGGAGAGTAAGTCAGAAGATGCGGGAGGTAAGCGTACTTCACGTTTATGTATTCTCAGATTTGTGCTGCACACTTACATCTTCTAGGTTCCATGTTATTAGAATGAATGGGATTGTGTCCTATTGATCCTTGGATCCCACTCATTCTTGAAAGCCTAGTAGGGTTCTTTAAGCATGGTAGGTATGACCAATTAATTTTTTTTGTCAGCTTGACTCTTTAAGTAAAATCTGGCTGACATATTAATTGAACTAATTTGTCTTTAGTCATATTAAATTAGTTGCTACCTCTAATAAGCTCTAATATTTGGAGATTTTCATTTAAAATAACAAGACACAATCATCAACACTTATTAAGTTCTAAAAATATGCCAACTACTGTGTTAAGAATCTTACATGCATTATCTCTTTCAGTCTTCTCCCAAACCTGTATGGAATATATTATTATTATCCATGCTTTTTGATGCAGAAACAACATCAGAGAAATTGTACAACCAGAAATGACATAATCAAAACTTGAACTGAGATTTTTTGATGTCAAAGGCTATGGTCCAATCACAACTACACCCGGCTGCCCATTCTTTCATTCATTTGTTCTTCAGAAAACACCTGTGGTGGGCTACTTGCCAAGTACTATTTGGGTGCTAGGGATGGAGCTATAAATACACGCAGATCAAGTCCATATCCTAAAGGACTCAACATTCTGGGTAGAATAGAGACTGATACACAATTAAAGATGGGAAGATAATATAAATGGAAATTCACTGTAAGACAAATTAAAAAGACAATAAATATTTGTCCACACCAGAAATGCCAGTATAATTCTAATTGATGAATCTATCAAAGTTCTTTCTTGTTGCCTGACATTAGCCTAAGTTTAGTCTTCAGTCTTGATAAACTGACAGATAAACTATAAATGCCAGGAAGAAGCTGCAGTGCTCTGGCACCTGATCTAAATCACATATGGCAACTTGTACACATGGAAGTGAAGCCCTTGAAAGAAAGAGAACAGGTGCACCAGCTAAACCTCTTGGGAGCCGCTCTCAGTGGGCAGGTGAAGCTGAGCTCCGTTAGAGTGGGAGACCAGGAGCTGCGGATGGGAAGGTGGGGGATCTGAAGCTAGTTCGGTTAATACAAGAGGAAGAAAAAAATAATGCTTGGTAAAATTCCACTTTTCCCTTTCCTGAAACACAGAAATATGAAAAGACTAAATCCTAGCTTCTAACAACAAGTATTAAAAAAATCAATAATGAAGGTGAAATAGAGGGTCTGGCCATTACAAGGCCAATACAGCACCTTAAGTCAATAGAAGGGGCTTTTCGTCAGACAAGAGATACTGGAATGGCTGGGAGTGGGGGAATTAAGGGGAAATTTCAAAACTTGACTGACGTTGATATTGAGAGAGGGAGCAAGAGCACCAAGGTCAAGTAAAGTCTATTCACCTGTTGAGTCCAACAGGCAAACAAGTCTGACTAGGGTTGGAAAACAGTGCTCAAAGGTCAGGATTTGAATAAACACAAGACCAGAAGAGGAGGTAAAAAAAATCCAGGTGTTTTTTTTTGTGTGTGTGTGTGTGTCTCACTGGATGCCAAATGCAAGGGGTGGTGGATGTGGGTGGCTCTGTTAAAGGGGTAGGATAGGAACTGACAATACATTCCACTAGTGGATTGAAAAATGATTTTTAATTTAGTGAGTCCTGACCATACCAACACAATCTGTTTTAACAAAATGATTCATGATTCATCTAATCTTCACGAATACATTTGAGGACTAATCTTCTTACTAGGTAATTTAAAATAATTAAAGTCATAAGTGACATTTTGTGCAAACCTCTAAAAAGTCATGGAAAATGAGCCCAAGTCATCTCCTTAATTTGTTTACTGGTGTGTTTTTTCAGCCATAGTTATTTTTTTTTTTGCGGTACTGGGGATCGAACTCAGGACCCTGCGCTTGCTAGGCAAGCGCTTATTCCACTGAGCTATATCCCCAGCCCACAGCCAATAGTTACTGAGCATCTAACACATGTAGGCTCCTCTCTTAGGGTCTTTGCATGGTTGGTTAGTATCATTTCATTTTTCAACAGGAATGCAGTGGAAGGTTAGGGGTTATGAGTTGGGAAACCTAAGTTGCTTTTTAGTCCTGTTCCTAACTCATGCTGTGACCTTTGGACAAATCACTTCTTTTCTCTGTTTATGTCTCCTAATGTGAAACAAAGAGCTAGGACTACAGAATGCTTGAGGTCTTCTAGAACTGAATGTTAAGCTATTCAGTAGTTTTATAATACATTGCAGTGTACAAAGAATATTCACTTATGGTCTGTAATTATACCTTCCCACTCCCATCAGGTAAATAATATTTATGAAGCTTTAGAGGTGGAAACTTTTCAGAGTTTGAACCAAATTCTTTGGCTTTCTTTATTAAATTCCTTTGCCTTTATCTAGAAGAATTATAAGAGTGGAGGGTGTAGATGTCAGAAGAAAAGGGTGAGATAGAGAAGATACAGAAGAGTAGAGAGGTTGAGAGGGGGAAGATAATGTGTTACCTCTCTATGCTTCGTGTGTTGTCCTGAAATCAGTTTCTGCTGTAATTACAGAGACAACACATCCAAAAGCACAAGAAGGGAGACGCTCTGTCTTAATCTGTGTAATGTTGCTGTAACAGACTGCCACAGATAGGTCAATTTATAAAGAAGTAATTTAATACAGTTGTGAAGATGGGAAGTCCAAGGCTGAGTATCCCCGAGCTGGCAAGGACCTAACACATCATTTTCATGTTGGAAGATGAGAGAGCATGTGTGAGAGAGGGTGATAAGGGGCAGAAGAAGGCAGGACCTAAGAGAATGAGAGAACAAAAGGGCTGAAATTGCTTTTGTGAAACTCACCATTTCCATTGGTATTAATGTGTTCATGAGGGCAGAGCCCTTAAGACCTGATCACTTATTAGGCTCCACCTCTCACCAGCCAATACTACTGAACTTATTGAATTGGGGATTAAATATCCAATGCAGGAGCTTTGAGAAACACATTTTACCCATTATACTCTCTAGTCAGTGGGAAATTGCATGGAGTCCAACTTAGTTCTAGTAAAAGTGTAATTAGAGAACCTCACTGGCCATTCCAATTGCCCATTATGGAGCAGAGCTAAAACAAATGGCCATGCTATAAGGTACAACAACTTTTCAATAGTCATAATGGCCAAGGACGAAATAGGCCACTCAGATAGAATATGTGTTCTGTTAGTGTGGATGCTTAGACAGAAGTCATATGAAATCCTATAGGGCCCAGTGGCATGGACTGGGGCTGCTAGAGCCATAGGGGACTTTCAACTCTGAAATGTTAGTATCCTGGGATGCCTGAGGCTTACAGTTTAATTTTAGCTTTTAACCTCCACTTGCACTTAGAATTTGTACATTAATCTGCTGGGGAAAATTCACAACCCTTTTCCAGCTACTGACATCCAGGACAAATTCCTCACTTTTTTTTTCTCCAAGAAGTTCTTTGTATGGATTCTTGACAGAGTATCCATCTTGACCTCCTGTTTTTAGAATATCTAATCTTTTCCCTACTTCTTGACAAACACTCAGGGAACTTTTCTGGAAGCTGAAGTGGAAACAATATTTGGCCCATCACATTGAAACTCAAATTCTACCAGTCAGTGGTAGGATGCAAGCTGAAGCTGGAGATGCACAAACAAGTTACTAGGCAGAGAGGTTGAAACTGACAACAACTTCCTGAAAGTATAAATGAAGGGGCTACAGCAGTTGAGCAGTTCCTTTCCTCCCAGCTGGAGAGAGGGCTCCACCTGACCTCAGCTTTTGTCTCATCTTTATTTCTCAATCCTCTCACCTCTTCCCCACAAGGAACATCCAGAGCTGCGCAGGTAGTAGCAGTCAATAGATTACGAAGGGTACATTTGCATTTCTCTAGTGTTCTCATTTTCCTTCTGCTAATTTTATCAGAAGTACATCTGCCAACTGGTATACTCTGAATGTAATAACTTCAATCAGAGAAGGTATAAGGAAATGTTTTATAATGGCAAACATTGAAAAGTTAGAGATTTTATTATCATTGTAACCTGTTTAAGGTCACAGAACTGGTTATCAGCAGACCCCTGTCTGAGACGGGTTACTTCAAATCCTTTTGAGAATGAATATAAAGTAAATAAAGAGTATGACTGATAATTTAAGAAGAACTGAGGTCTGGCTTCTTGATTGTTTAGCAAGGACTGTGACAGTTTGAGAGCTGTATTTCACAAGCATGAGAGACCTAACCAAGATCACTTAAAAGCAGGTGACTGTTCCAGTCAAGTCAATAACTGTCATGAATGTGAGTCTGGAGAAATTAGCCAACTGTCATCTTGACCAGGGCGACCATGGGTTGGGCGTGAGAATGAGTCAGCCACCCAGTGAACATGAGCTAGATGGATTTCTGCTTATTTTAGCTCAGAGGCCACAAGTATAGAACTACCTGTCCAGAGAAAAGTCATTAACAAGGTAGGGTTATAGTACTAATTTAAAGCAGGATGGAAACTAGCAATAAACAACAGCCCCCAACAGATGCAAAGATACTGTCTTTCTAGAATGCTCAAGGAATTGGTGTTAAGAAATGATCCTTAGGGGCCAGGGTAAAATTCAGTGGTAAAGCACATGCTTAGCATATGTGAGGCCCTGGGTTCATGCCCCAGAACCAGAAGAACAAAAAACAAACAAACAAAAAACATTAACTTTGAAAAATAATTCCCAGTTGATTGAAGTATGAAGATCATTCTTAAACCGTTGTTTTTGTTCTGATCTCTAAGTCCTCACTGAGGGTGTTTATGAAAAGGTTTTTTTAGGCACTAGAAGCTGCTAATACTCTAAGTTGAGAAAGAACACTCTTTTTAAATTAAAATTACAGATTGTTCTGTTCATGGTGTTCTAAATTTAGAACATCTTTTTATAAAAAGTATAAAAGAATAAATATTTCTGGTCTTAGTATCCAAGGTCTAGGATTACTTAGGATTAGTAGCCAAAATTCTCCTTACTTTACAGTGTATAACCAAGGATACTGTTTAGAGGGAAATGTTAACAGGAAGATCTGTTTTCATTTTCCTGCTACAACAGCCCCAATGGGAAACATCTAAATGTTATTTGTCTCTGGCTCTCAAATGGTTTTCTCCTTTTGGGGCAAAACAGTTAATAGCCCTCACGGAGCAGCAAATTAGTAACACATGTCAGTGTTGACTTCTGTTTTGAACTCTTGCTGTGGGTTGCACTATCTGATTGTGCCTTTTCAAGGGATGGTTGAACTTGGCAGTGTGATGAACTGTGCTTCTGTTTACCCTTTTGTGTTTAAAGCTAATTTAAAAGTGCTATTGGTGTGTTAGTGGTAATGGTAATGAGGGCATCTTAAACCATTAGGATGAGAACTGAAATATCAGCATGGACAAAACAGACTAATTCTTCAGGTGATGAAAACGAGTCCGTGAATCATGTGAAATCTGAGTACCATGTGTAGTTTGTCTTAGTCCCCATTAAGCACAGGGTCTGCATCCTCAGAGCTGGGACAATAATCACATTAGACTTTGAATGTTTTTGAGCCTAGATTTGTTCAATTCCGGGTTCTTCTGTCTCTCTTCAGAGGCTTTAGTGGCATCATTTCCAAAAGAGGCACAACTGTATTAATTGATCATTTTTATTTAAAAAATCGAGTTTTCCTATTTTTTATTGTATTTTAAAGAGTAAAAAACAACAAAAAACCATTAGAAATGATACAGAATTTCAAAAACAATATGATATGAATTCAACGATAATTGATATGTTGCATACTAGATTATTTTCTTTGGGCATATTCTTATACTTATTTCTTAGTACTTGGAAGCATGAGTCACTCCACAGAGACAACATGAGACAGAATTTTGAGCCAGACGAAGAAGTTTATAAATATAACTTGTGCCACTCTCTAATCGTGGGATCTTGAGCAGGGCATGTAAGTTTCTTGAATCTCAGTTTCCTCATCTGTGAAATAGGAATACACACCTCTACCTCTGTATTGTTGTGAATCTTGATGCACAGGAGCCAGGAAATGGCAAGTAATTAATACATGCTCATGATATTAACAACTAATACTGATTGTACATTTGTTATGTATTAGGAATTATGGGGCTCTTCAAATAATTTCTAGGAAGTAAGAACCATTATCATCTTCCTTTGTTAATGAGAACAAGATGTAGACAAGGTTAAATACTGGCTTAATGCACCAAAGATAGGAATGGTAAGTGTAAAGGGTTTTGAGAATAAAGTCCCTCAACATGGGTCCCATGGTGAGTTCTGACCTGTTGAGTTCACTGCATTCCCTGTCTCACCCTTTTTCCATTCCTTCTCATATTGAGCCAGGAGCAGTGAGAAAGCAAAGCTGACACAGGATTGTGTGGCCTGTGGACCCCTAGTGTCTTGGTTACTTTTCTCTCATTGCTGAGACAAAATACCCAATGCCCAAAGTGAAAGAAGAAAAGGTTTATTTAGCTTATAGTTTGTGGAGGCTTCGGTCCATACTTGGTTGGCTCCAAGGCAGAGTGGCACATGGCAGAGGGCAACAGTTCATAATGGCAGAACAGCAAAGCAACAAGAGCAAAAGGGAGGAGTGGCAGAGAAGAGCAAGCCTCTTTCCTTCCCTTATATTGTAAGCAGGCTACCCCCACCCAGGGGGCCTTTAGCACTCACATAATCTCCATGCCCTCCTCTTGCATAGACTCAGGATGAATACAAAGTAAGCACCCTGGCTCCCTGCTGAGTCACATAGTTAACCTTCTAAACTTCTCAAATTGACACAATGAACAATATCCCACAAGGGTAAGGGCATGTCCTTTTTACCCCAAGATGGGGAACTCCTGAGTCACTTAGCCAAACCTCTAGACTCTCCAAGTTGACACAATGTATCAACCATAACATCTAGCTAGCCCTCCTCCTACTCAATCATGAACTTGCCATCTGAGTGCACAAAGGAGGTTTTATATTCCACTTGCATATTATTAAGTGTTTTTCATACATCTTGAAGTTATTTCACTAGAAGAATAAAGAATCTTAAATATAGCCCACTCCATTAAGCTAGTTGAAAAACACAGATGTAAATATCATGATCTTCTATATCATTATTATTAGGTCATCATTCAAACATCTCCACCAATCAAACAGAAATAGTTTTTTGCTGTCAATACCAAATATCCTTAAATCTAGGATATTAAGATCAGGGACTATTGTATTAACCCATATGTACCATTAAAAGGTATACAGTACATATTACAGAGCTCATGACAATTTATTCCTGTAATTAAAATACTATTGTGTTGTCTATCAACCAAAGAATGCATAAGCAAAATGGTATATCCCTACAACGGAATATGACTCAGCAGTAAAGAGTGAAGAACTGATCCATGCTACAAGGCTCTCAGAGACATCCCGAGAGAAAGTAGTCAGACTCAAAAGACCAAATATAGCATGATTCAATTTATGAGAAGTGTCCAAAAAAGGTATATCTACAGAAAATAGATTCATGATTGCCAGGGGTTGGAGGGTATGGAGAAAGGGGGATGGGGTGAGAAAAAGGAGTGAAGAATATCTACCTCCTGAGATAGCGGTATGTTCTAGAATTAAATTACGGTGATGGTTGGCTAACTGTGTAAATATTCTGAAACCCAGCCTTGTATATGTGAAACAGATGAACTTTATCAAATGCATATTATACGACAGTGATGATATTTAAAAATACTACTTTATTATTTCTCTTACTTGCAAAATTGATTATACACAATCCTTCATGTTCAGCAGCCATTTTTGAATAAGCAGTGATGGAAATGGAGATATTTTATCCATCTGTACTTTGAAGCTTGATCATTAATCTTGTCTTCCCCTCCTTACCTTTTAATCTGTCCATCAAGTATTTGACTGGTAAGAAGTTGTATTTCCAGAGGTAATTGACTCCATTTTCTAAGTACTACTCTCAAGGGCAAACCTGCAAGACTACCTCCGAATTCTGGCTCTTTTCTTACAGTCTTTTTTCCTTTCAAAACTTTGCTGGTGAGGACCCAGTGTTCTAAACTGGAGCTTCGTTGACCTAGAGGAGGTCTTTTTTTTTTTTTTTTTTTTCCTGTGGCTCCTGTAATGACTCCTGTAAGTGGAGCCATTTGTTGATATAAAGTAGGAACTGATGGTGTTTGGGAGAAGAGATGGTGTCCCAGTCTCTACTTTTTGGATACTAGCGATGGTAAACTAGGTGACAAGATAAAATGTGCTCTTATTAGTGTTTTTGATTTGCCTAACCCACTGTACAAGCAACTGAAGCAATGGCAAGTTGTATATTTTGGACTGAGATGCCAATTGTTTTGGTCTAGGTATTTTCACCCTCTAAAATCATATTGAAAAGAAATCCCGCAAGCCATATATTGATGGTGTTGATGGAATTTTTGGCAGTAATTACAATTACACAAGACAGTGGAGTCCTCAGGGTTGCCTTAGTTGTGTTTAAGCAGAGGAGAAGAGCCCTGAGTTAGTAAGCTTGTTCTGCCATACGACGTCTTGCTGTTCTGCTGGAGACCCACCCATCACAAGCTCTAGCAGATGCTGCACCTCAACTTGCCCTGACCAGCCTCCAGAATCACAGGAAATAAATTGATTTTCTGTACAAATTTCCTGGTGTATGGTATTCAGGTGCAAGACCAAACACCCAATTCTGTTTCTAAATACTGAGAGAGCCTTTTTCTCTGTTCAGCTAAGCAACCTTCATAGATCAGCTGCCAGAGGAGTCACCAAGGAATCGTGTGACTCTGACAGAACCCTTTCTCTGCTTCAGGCCTCTAACAAACTTAGGGACGATTTACACAAAGGTCAGGGGATCAACCTTGCTATATCTGGGGTGGGACCCCAGATATACGGTTTCAAAGAAGGAAGTGGCCCTGAAATCTGAGAAGAGTTATTCAGAGACATTATTGCAAGTTGTAGTGATAAGTACTGATCAGTGCAATCAATGTTAGTGTTTCTTTTTGGTCCTTTGGTAGCCATTTCTCTTTTCTTCCAGTTCCCTTACAATTCATCTGCCACTAATGACAGAAAATTTGACTCCCACTTTCCTTTCACCTATCCCAGAAGGTAGATGTAGTGCGAAGCAGGGGGTGGGAGTGGGCACTGGGGTTGAATTCTGCAAACACATGTTCCCTGCTATCATCTAGGGAGAGTGAATACAGTTTGTGGCACAAGGAAACCATAGCAAAATTTTAAAAGCCTGATGATTTTCCCTAGGCATGTCAATGTGTGAGGGCAAGGTTCAGAAAGCAGAAGATAAAGACACAGAATTTGCCAGATTTACCCAGTTTGCTTGCTAAGGTTTGCTCCTGGTTCTTAACATTTCCAATGACTAGCCTGCATAGCTCTAATGAACATGCATCTTTTCACTGATTACCCATTAGTGACCTGACTCTTCAGGCAGAGAGAGGTATTTACCTTGGGTCTTTACAATGTCTTTATAATCCTTCTCCCACTGTAGGAAAACAGTAATTAGATAGTTTGCTAGTGAGCAGGATTTGTTTGGTTTGACTTGCTTTGGTTTACAGCTCACCTGTAACAGTATTAAAATGACTAGATTGAAAGCAACCGTGATTTCAGCAGAGAGAATGAGCCAGACAGATGGGGAGAGTCAGGAGAGTGACATGAAAGCAGCAAAGGCAAGCTACAGGGGTGAGTCAGGAACGCATTTTCAATGGCAGCTTGGTGCATTGTGCTTTCACTGTGTCAGCAGCATTTGTTTACTCGGGTTTTGTGGGCCAGGTCACCCAGGATTGGGATATGTGGGCTAGCACTGGCCATTGACCTTAGGTTGTTCTCTCAATTCTTCTCACCCAAAAGCACTCTTCATACAGGAAGGGAATTTTTAGCTCTAAAATTCTGTAAAGTCAGGAGCTGGAGTCACAGCAGAGGACACAAATGGAAAATTTCCCACAACATCATTTGTTTGGATGGTGCTATGGTTTGAACTTCTTCCCCCAAAAAGAGATGGTGAAGTCTTCTAGTGTCTCAAAGCATGACCTTCTTTGGAAGTAAGGTTAGGAAGTTGTAGTTAAGATGACATCATGGTGGAAGAGGGTACAGCTTTACCTTTATGACTGTTCTTTGTTTTTTTTTTTTTTTTTGGCGGTACTGGGGATTGAACTCAGGACCCTGCGCTTGCTAGGCAGGCGCTTATTCCACTGAGCTATATCCCCAGCTCCATGACTGTTCTTAAAATATGTAGAGAAGAGACACTGGGAGACCACTTGGTGATGGCAGAGATTAGAGAGATACTATTGGAGCTGCACGCCAAGGGATTCCAAAGAATGCTGCTCCTCAACAGAAGCTAGGAGCAGAAGGAAGGGTCGCACCCAGCGTTTCAAAGGGGATGTAGCGCTGTTGAAACCTGGACCTCCAGGACTGTGCAAAAATCAGTTTCTGTTGATTTAAGCCACCTAGTTATAGCACAGTATTCTAGCAGCCCTAAGAAACTACTGCCTGGTTTGTATTTCATTTAGATGACTTGTATTTCACTTGGATGATATGATTACGGACAACATTTCTGTAACAACTCAGAGTTCTTGTATGAACCAATGAACATTTTAATATTATTTCAATCAGTGAAAATAGTTGCAATGCATAGGGTTTAATCAGCGTGGTCATTGTGGACACAGAACCTGTTCTGTTCTGGTGTAGCACTATGGCCCCTCCCATGGAAAGTCGCGATTTATTCTGAGAAGCCAGTCATAATATTCTGAGTTCACTGTTATGATATCTTGTTAATTTTTAAAGGACACTTCTAATCACTAGAAGGAGTGTTAACCATGATTGAAGTCATACTGAGCAGACTCAAAATCCCGTAGGGCAAATGGCGCCAAAGGACATTCCAACCTGTGTTACTTCCACAGAAGGAGGTCAAGGTGATGAGGAAGGGAGGTAGTCAGCGCCTCACCCTCAAATGGCTTTGATGTTGTCAGTAGCAACATTGCCAGAAAAGTCATTTAAATCTCTTATGGCTTCCATTTTCATGAGGAAAAATGATTTCAGCCTACCAATGTATCCATATAACATGAAGGAAGAAAAGGTACATATAGTAAATTCAATCTCCATGTACCAGAGGTTCAGGGAGAGATTTGTTTGGCCCTTAAATCTTCTAGACCTTTGGTTCTATGCCCAGAACACTAAAGACCATCAGTGTCTGCCTCCCCTGGGCAGACTCCTTTCTTCGGGACTCATGTTCCGTATTCACAAACATTGCCAGCCCAAAGGGCATCTTATGAGATCTGCATATTTTTTACTTTATTTTATTATTTTAAAAATAAAATCCCAGATGTTATGTTACTTGACCCATACTTCTTCTTTCTTTTTGTAATTAATTAAGTTTATTGGTACATTTTAAATATACATAATGATTTCTTTATGGGGACTTTGGACCTAGACCTCACTTATCTCAATTCCTTTTCCCCTGATTCCCTTATCCTCTCTTAACCCCTCTTTCCCTCCTTATTTACAAAAGCTTTGCTTCCATTTCTCTTTCTTTTCTCATTGTTTTCTTTTCCCTTCCTTCGGTTCCCCTGTCCCTCCCTAGTTTCCCTTCCCAGTTGAGCATTTTCTTCCCATTTCATAGTATCTAGTGTACATTCTGGTCCTTATTTACACTTTAAATTTCTCACATCAGAGAAACAGTATGATATTTACATATGTGTGTTCAATTTGTTTCACTTAAGAATATGGTCTCAAGGTCCAACTATTTACCTATAAATATCTCAAGTTTATCCTTCTTTACGGCCAAGTAGCATTCCATTGTATTAAAAACAACACATCTTTTTTATCCATTCATTCATTGATTGACCCATATTTATTTCAGTATGCATCTCCAGCAATCATGAGTATATTCTTACATAAGCATAACATTTTCATATTCAACAAAATTAATAATAATTTCTTGGTATCTAATGTAGACCTGGCTATATTTTACAATTCAAAGTAGGAAACAAATTGGTGAATTATTCTACAAGTTGTTCAGATTGAAGGAACCTCAAATAAATAACTTCTGTTAGCACAGAAACTGCTCAAGAGAGGCTGTGTGTCTTATTTTTAGGTACCATGGAACATTAGAGAATAATGGAGGGCCTTGGGGATTATTCAGCTTAACTTCTCACCTACCTGATGGGGACATTGAGATTCTGTAAGTTTGTATGTTAATTTGATTAGGCTAAAAAGTACCCAAATTGCTGGTAGAATATTATTTCTGGTGTGTCTTCAATCAGGTGATGGAATAAAAAGTAGGTCTTCTGTTCCTAGTATGCGTAAGTTTCACCTAAACCATTAAAGGCCAGAATAGAGGGAAGCCGTAGAGGAAGGTTGACTTGTCTTTCTTTTCTTGAACTAGGACAGTGATCTTATTCTACTCTTAGGTACCAGAGCACTTAGTTCTCAGGCCTCACATTCTTGCAGTTATACCAGCCCCCTGCCCAGTCGGTAGACCTTTGGCCTCAGGGTAGGAGGTACACCATCAGATTCCTGGGTTCTGAGCATTTGGGCTTGGACTGCATTATATCACTGGCTTTCCCACGTCTCTAGCTTGTGGGTGGCAGATCATGAGACTTCTTGGCCTCCCTAATTGCCTGAGCCAATTCCTGTGACACTCTTGCCTCTGCCTCTGTCTGTCTGTTTCTCTCTCTGTCTCCCCCCTCATATGTAAATTATTTTGCTGGTTCCATGTTTCTGCAGCACCTTGGCAAACACAGGCCTTGAAAGCCATGTAACATATATAGTCATGTGGCAAGCTAGAGGCCAAGGCAGGATTGTAACCCACCAATTCCTCTGGGTCTCATTCCCCAGAAGCCTGTCTCTTTGGGAACAGAAATGCTACAGACTTTCTTAGTAGTCAAACCTATTATGTAATTTTGAAATTATTGTCTCTGGCTTCCTGTACTCCCAATCAACTACACTCTAGGTTCATTTCTCTGTGGAAATAGAGAATAGGCTGTATTGTCTTTGCATTAAACTGGTATGCTTGGCAACCCTTTATTAACTTGCATGTTGGACATTTCTATCAGACTGGATATCTTTAAATACAGTCCCTTCCTTGCAGAATTTGCTCTCTCCTTAAAGGCTCTGAAGAAACAAATGATAAATCTGCAGCTTACTGAGAAAGATAATTGCTGGGAGCAAGAAGGGTCATACCCTCAGATTTGCCATGTGGTTGTGAGAACATGTCAGCAGCGCTTGCCGACTGATTAGAGCCTGGCCTTTGAACCGTATTCATGAAACAATAAGTAGCCTTCACATAGGAAGATGAAAACGAAACCCCGAAGCTTAGAGTCGAACTTGGAAATATTTACAGGTAAGCAGACAAGGTGCTCTGTGAGGGATTTGGTGGACACTTTCTTCTTGGATTTCCACACAGAGATCTGGGGCTATGGAGATCGTATTGTTCTTTACTCCCTCTGGGTCCACAGTTATGTCTAGATAAACGAAAACACCAAGTGACACAGGTGAAGATTAAGCCAATAACTGCTACTCACTGTAGCAGTTAAAATGGCTGTAGGGTGCTAAAATGCTGGCTCGACAGCTATTTTGAATGAAGGAAGCAACTGGTCCCCATCTGGCACTAAATTAAAGCACAACCTCAGTGGACTAGGATTTCATTCAATGAATTGAGAAAGGAGTGTTTTTCTGGTTACATTTCACTTGTTGGCAAAAAGTAAAATGAGAACATAGCAAGCTAATACTGGGGCTGTAGTAAAATTACTTCTAAGGCAGTTTTTCAATACTGCTGCACACTGAAATCACCTGAGAAACTTTAAAAGTATGGACGTCTATCTCCCGTCCTCTAGGTATTCTGATTTAATGGGACAGGATACCAGCTATGCATTGGAGTTCTAACGTGCAGCAAAAGTTTGGGAACCACTGCTCCGAACTATTTAGCAGAGTTGATATGGTATAGCTCAGTTAATGGAAACATCTCTAATACTGAATTGAAGAAAAAATGTTTGCCTTTGAATCTAGTTGCCGAAAGGACAACAATTCACGTAAGGCAATATAAATAAAAATGTAAATTAATGTGCCTTAGAGTTTTGTGTTATTTTTTCCTGGAGAGTCTTGTGGATTTCTTTTTTTCTTTTTTTAAAATTTTTTTTGCGCTACTGGGGATTGAACTCAGGACCTTGTGCTTGCCAGGCAGGCGCTTATTCCACTGAGCTATATCCCCAGCCCTCCTGTGGATTTCAAAATGAAGAACTGGGAAACAAATATTCTTTTTCCAGTCAGAAAAACACAGTGGTTCTGTTCTACTGAAGTCAGCTAAGAGGAAAACATGAAGAAGAGAGGGGAGGGGATCAGAAAGAGAAAGGATGCATGTGGATAAACAGTGCCTCAGAGGACAAAGTGAACCTCTCACAGCTAGTTTTTGTCCCTTTCCTGAGGTTGTCAGCACACATAGAACTTCCTCTCTCTTCTCTTCCAAGTCTCTTGACCTAAGTTTTGTGTGTACTAACTTCTGGTTAAAAAAAAGAGAGTGAAGAGAAAGAGAGAGATGGAGAGGAGAGAGAGAGAGGGAATAGGACAGAGAGGAGAGAGAGGGAGAGGGCGAGAGGGAGGCCTATAGTAGGAGGGACAAAACTGCCTCACCTTTCTGATCAGTTGCGTTGTGTTGGTGCTTTCCTGCTTCTGCCTAGTTTTCTGCCTGTTCTGGCTTGTTTCTGTCTTCTGCTTGAGCCCTGGCCCTTTGTACCTGTTACTGCATTATTTTCACTGCTAGGCGCTGCACTACTTCATCTCAAGTTTCTGTCTTTGTCCGGTCTACATTCTGTATTAGATGCTGTTCTTTCATGTTCTGCTTTTCTGGACTGGCAGAGGCTTTTCTAGACAAACCTAAATCTGGACTTTCTGGTCCCGGTGCTTGCCTCAACCAGCTCCCTCTAAGGAAGAGAGCAGCCATGGCGTGGGCAGCCATGCCTTGTGCTGGCGACTTGATCCCTTCCCTACTGGTCTTTCGCATCCTGAGCTGGATCCAGGGCAGCTATTGCACAGAAAGCCAGGGTCCATGAGGCTGTCTGGGTGAAAAGTTTCCCAGATAGGAGAGAGAATTAAAGATGAGCTTCTGTGTATTGGGGATTTGAGATGGGAAACATGACCAAAGAAAGAAAATAGCAGTGAGAGTAGAAGTTCAGAAGAGAATAAATAGAAAAGTGGGTGAGTTGCCATTATTCTAGAGTGAACTGAAAGCATCAAGATCCAAATTCAGGTGGTGAATGAGCACAACAGTGAGGCAGAGAAATGGTACACAGAAAGAACAGACACCACCTTGGAGCATTTAATAAGAACTGCACACTTCTCTTCCCAAACTGCCACACAGGCATGCACACTTCCTATCTATCTATCTATATCTATCTATCTACATTGCTGCCGGTCATGGCAATTAAAAAACATCTCCAAGGCATAGAAATGTAGCTCAGCAGTAGAGCACTTACCTGGCATGCAGGAGGTCCTGAGTTTGAACCACAGCTCTAAAAGAAACGTCTTCTGATATATTCTCTTGGGAAAAATCTTTTGGGTGGCAATATTTCCTCTGGTTGAGAATCACTGTCCTATATGTAAGCAAGGAAGCAGGTTGTACACCTATTCAGCACAGCCCTTGAGGCCCTTGCAAATGAACTTGGATCAAGTTCTCAGTGCCAGAAAGGCTCAGTTCCCATCATATTCCTGCCTCTTCTGCTGAATGCCCCAATTCCCAACTTCACCTATTTCCAGGTTAGGGATGGTCCACCTGACTATTTTTTTACAGTGGCTTCAAACATCTATACCAGGATCATCTGGAAAGTCCATGAAAACATTGCTAGACTCCATCCTCATAATTTCTGATTCACAGTTTTGTGGTAAAACCTACCATTTTGTATTTTGCTACAAAATTCCTAGGGGATGTTGATACTGCTGACTCAGGGTCTACTCTGAGCACAGCTGCCTTGTGGAGAGAGGGAGGAGAAAGAGGAAAACCACTTACCTAAAACCTTTTCTCGAGCTCTTATTGTGGGGACAGACAGATAGAAGGAGATGGAAGGGAAAAAGAGAGTGATTGCTCAGTGCTCAGCGATGCACATTACCTTGCGATTACGAACGCAGGACATTACATTCCCCAAGGCTGAAGAAGTTTCCCACATTTCTGCTTTTGAATCCTCCCACAAACTGGGAGACAGCAGCAGATATTATTGCTCCCATTCTTCTCAAGAAGAATCTGCAAGAAGGTTAGTGATGGGTCTGATGTTCACACAGGGTTCAGTGGCTGGGCTGTAATTAAGTATAGACCCAGTATAATCTTAAGTTTACCACTTTTCACGACGTGTTTTAAAGCAATGTATCTTTTGTTTCCTTAAGGGAAATTTTATGCAGGATCCCATAATGTAAAAGGGACAGTGGAAACTAAAAGGCGATACAAAAGACCATGCTGCCAGGGTCATCCCTATGTCTCCCATCCTCTCTGGGATCGCTCTGGAGGCACAAAATCCAGCAGGAAAAGCCATTGTCTTACACACTTCTGTCTTCCATTTGTCCATATATTTCATAACACTCCCTTTCAATAAGGGTACAGTCACATTATTCAGTTACACATTTGAATGCACACTGTGGAAAACTATTCTCTGGCTTCAAAGCAGCATCATCAGACAGTGGCAAGAATAGAAGTGGAAAAACAATGGCTGTTATGCACCAGCTCCTTTAATGGAAGGACACATATGTGTCAGTAGAGCCAACCAGCAGGAAACATTTTGAATTTTTAAATTGATTAATTTAATTCATAGATTTAAATGGCCATTTATACTTATACACACAGATTTAAAGAGAATAGGATTTTTAAGAAATGCTTAAAAGTTTAATGTAAAGTAAGTCATCTGTGCTGTTCTGGTCTAAACTTATGGGTAGAGTTAAAATTATTTGAAAGTGCCCTGACAAAAATTTTAAAGTCCCTGTAATGTGGAGGTAGAAATATTTCAGCACTCTTCACAAAACTATGGCTTTTCAATCAAGAATTACCTTTTAAAAGATTGCCATGGTAGTTGCAGTTTTGTAAGAGGAAAGAATTCTACAAGCCATAGTGCCCATTATATTTCAACCTAGTACTCCATAGAATAATTTACATTTATGAGATAGAAATGATAACTCAAAGACAGGTCTTACAAAGCCGATTTGAATGTAGGATGAAGCATATATAAGTATTTTCTTGGTAGACAATGATCAGATCTCTAATAACGTAGGATATACTTACATTTCCAGACATAGGTGGAAGAACAACTCAAACAATTAAATTGACAAGTAGACCATGAGCACAAAATATAACTTTTGTCTAAATAATAAGGATTGACTAGGAATTTTTGAGTTAATCTCAAATTGATAAAAAATTAAATTCACTAAAATGCTGCATCCCAACCTCTGAGCATTATGGTTACTCAAAATTTAAGTAAAAGCAAGTAATAGTATTAGGTTTATTACAGGCTGGAAGAACCAGAAGGACCAGAACTCATTAAGGGGCTATTCGATTCTTTGTAGTGGTCAGGAGGCTTCTTATTAGCTCTGCTCAATTTAATAAATGAAGAAAGAAGCTTCTGATTTTCTATTATATCTGAAACATTTCACTTCAGACAATACTCCTTATTTTCTCAAGTCTGTAATAATCCTTTTGAATAGTTGTAAGAGCGCACATCCATCTGCTAGGTTTAAAATCAATTGTACTGTGCATTTGGAGGAAGCAGCCACCATTCACAAGAGTCATTCTTTCCCAAGGAAGCTGAATACATAATAACTTGCACACCTCTTTGTATGGTTCCTTTATCTCTAGACCATAATATGAATAATTCAGTGATGTGTTCTCTTTAACAAAAGAGAACACTTACTCCATATATTTCTTGGTTACTTTTCTCTCGTTGCTGAGACAAAATACCCAATGCCCAAAATGAAGGAAGGAAAGGTTTATTTAGCTTACAGATGGTGGAGGTTTCAGTCCATACTAGGCTGGTTCAGAGGCAGAGTGGTACATGGCAGAGGGCAAATGTTCATAGCAGCAGAACACAGTAAAAACAACCAGAGCAAAAGGGAGGAATAGCCTCTTTATATCTCCCTTACATTGTAAACAGGCTACCCTCACCCACGGGGCATGTAGAGCTCACACAATCTCCATGTCCTCCTCTTCCACTGGCTCAGGATATGTACAAAGTAAGCACCCTGGCTTCCTACTGAGTCACTCAGCCAAACCTCCAGACTCTCCAAGTTGACACAATGTATCAACCATAACAATATACATACCAGTTTTTTGAGGACTGGAAAGAATATATGCAAAATAGAACCTTCTCTTTGGTGGATTTAGGCCTTGCTATGTGGGAGAAGAGGAACAAGCTATGTGTAACAATTATAATGGAAAGCAGAAAATCACCAAGACTGCCCTCAAGTCAGCATCTACTGCCATGGTGGGGCAGCATCTAGTTTGGTAGGTCAATAGCATTACCAGACCTATTGTAGAATAAGTTGAGTATTACATCTGAATAGTGATGATAGGCCTAGCCATTGTCCCTTCTCCTGTTCTTGTTTTTTACCAATACAATCCTTATTTTGAGTCAGTGTGCTTAACTAAAGGAGAGAGCACCTCCCAGCCTCTTCCATATTGACGGCCCTGTGACACAGTTCTGATCAATGATATTTAGGAATATGCCACTAGGAACTTCTGAGAAAGTTCATTCAAAGAACGACCCCACAGCTAACCTTAGCTTTTCAACTTTTGTTCTCTCTTTTCTTGTCTGTAGCACAAACTGGAAGATGGAGAGAGAGAAGCTATCATGGATCCAGGATGACTAAGATTACAGAAGCCTGAGTCACCTGGCAATCCCAAGTGGGGTGCGGACTCCAAGGAGAGACAGGGAAAGAAGTAGTCACATGACGGAGAGGACTGCAGAATTACCTGGTAAACTGAATAGCGAACATTTTTGGATAATGAAGAAACAGTTAAGTTTCCCAGAGTGAGCAGAACCAGTTTTCAGACTGTCAATTATCTACCTAGTGCTCCTGAGTGAAGCTGGGAAAGAAATTACTTAGCAACCTTTTTCCTGTCCTGAGGGCTAAGGAAAGAATAGTGGTAACATTTGGCTCCAAATCAAACTCTACATTCTTTGGTGCAAGATGTTTGTTCACTTACATAAGTTTGGAATAGTTAGGCAGTTTGAATCACTGGGGTCTATATGGTGTGGGGTTGCAGAATATTTATTTATTTATTTATTTATTTAGTCTTTTTGAGACAGGGTTTTGCTATGTAGTTCTGGCTGGCTTTGAGCTTGCTTTGTAACCCAGGCTGGTCTTGAACTTGCAGTATCCTCCTGCCTCAGCCTCCCAGTGCTGTGATTACAGGTGTGCACCACTACGTCTGTCATAGCATATTTAATAGTCTGGGGTAGTAGGATTTTTTTGTTTGTTTTATTTTGGTTTTTTGAGACAGGTGTTTTGACCTCCTTATGAGGTCAGCTGGCCTTGAACTCACAGAGTAGCCCAGGCTGGCCTTGGACTCACTGCAATCCTTCTGCCTCAGCCTCCCACGTATTGGAATTATGAGCATGTTGACACCATGACCAAGTTGTTTGGATTGACTTAAACACCTGCTGTGTAACACCAAGTGAGTTACTTTATCTTTCTGTGTTCTCACCTCAGCTAAAAGGTGATGATAGCACCTACCACAAAGGACTAAGGGTTAAGTGAAGTGCAATTCATGTGAAGCAATTAAAAGAGTGCCTGGGGCACTGTTTCATTCAATCAGTGTTAGTAACTCGTCATCACTTGTTACATTTTGTGAGTTTCTATAGACCGTTGATTATGAACTCACAGGGCTACAAAAAAAAAAAACAGAACAAAAAAGAGAAAACAAAGTTGGATGTTGTGGTAGCTTGGGTGGCTGTTGTCCTAGCTGCTTGGAAAGCCAAGGTGGAGCTCTGTTGAGTACAGGAATACTCAGCATAGGCAGCAGAGCAAGACCCCCAACTTTTAAGGCAAACAAACAAACCAACCAACTGTAAAACGATTATGCAAATAGAAAACTTAGATTAGGGGTCAGCAAATTTTCTATAAAGAATCAGAAAGTAAATGTTTTTCTTTCCAGGGCCCAAGATCTTTGCTGCAACTATAAAACATATCTATCATAGCGGGAAAGGGGTCACAGCCTCTGCGCCACCATAGGCATGGCTGTGTTTTAATCACACTACTTTTTCAAAAACGGCCTTAAAGCTTTACAAAAATGTGGTAGGTTGGATTTAGTCTGCTGGCTACCATTTGCCAACCCTGACTTAGAACTCAGAGCACGGTTATTGTTCATGTAGAACTACCTGGTGGAAACAATAGGTAAATACTGGGTTTCCTGACTGATGCCCTGCGCTCCCCCATCTGTATCATTGGTGCCTTCTGAGGCTGAGTGTAAAGTACCTCTTCAGAGACACAGGGTTCCCACTGGTTTTCTTCAGAGCGCATGCCACATCTGATGATCTGACCTATTTGCTCATGTTCTCACTTGTTTGCACTGTCCTCTCATGAAGAAATAAACTCCAGGAGGGCAAAGCCCTTACTTCCCAGTGCTTACAATTACTTACCGCCTACAATAGCAGGTAATAAA
>PVLD010015679.1:0-47722 GCA_004027595.1 Dinomys branickii | reverse complement strand
AGCAGAAATGAAGATAACTTTATATTATACAGCATCCAGTGCAAATTCCCTACTATCTTATCTATAATTTGGTATTTCCTTTAATGTTTTTGTGTTAACTACTGTGAAGATAACTATGTAATACAACATCCAGTTCTAATTCCCTACTATATTCTGTATAACTTTGTATTTTCTGTATTGTTTATGGCTTTTCTGGTTCTTACGTCTCCATTCTTTTGTCTTTAAAATAAAATTTAAAAAAATAAAAATAAAAAAAAATAAAAAATAAAAAAAAATAAAAAGTTCAATGTGGGTATTGATGATGTTATGCTGAGTTTGTATATCTTTGTTTAGATTCCAAAAGTCTTCATTACTTTAGCAAGCCAATTGTAAAGTAATGCGTGAAATGTATCTGGATATTTGATTTGCTATAACTGAAAGGCTACAGATCTCTCAGGAATGTAATTGAATTAGTATTAGATGTTATTTTGAATGTAGAACCTTGTTTTCTTATAGTTCATAAGTGTTAGTGATTCTGAAACAAATCTTATAGGTAATTCAGAAGAGATGAACAGTTTGGAAGAGATTAACAATTAGAAAAAACACAAAACGGGTGATTTTAAAAAGCTGATGTTTATATAGAATGCTACTAGTTATGACTGTTTTGCATTTTACTAGAACCTTAGTGGTTACATGTATGCCTGTGAGCACAGGGATGCTGGAGGATGTTTAGATTTAGAAGAGATGTGGATTCACATTTCATGCTTCTCCATGCACTTTGAGTTCAGAGAGGTTGTGTAGGTTTTCTGAATGGAACTTTCTGTTTTTCCAAATACTTATTTGAAAATAGTTATTACTATCATAGAGAGTTATTGTGAAGGAGAGTTATTGTGGAGATAATTTATGTGACAGTTTACAGTTGTGAAAAATAAACGAATTAATTTTATTGAGTTTAACTTTTTTTTATACAGTGTATGTCATTTTAGAGACCAAAGGGGAGGAAAATTTGATGCTAAGTGCTAAACAAATACTATGTAAAAGTAAATATTTTGGAAATGTTCTTATTTCATGCCTTTAGAAACAAATAAAAGGAATAGTCTTACCTTTATTCTAAGAATAAAGACTGTAACACTAACATAGATACTTTTATTTGATAGGTTAAAAGTATAATATATCTTAGGAAAATATTGGTTCTGGAAGTATAGCTCAGTAATAGAGCATGTACTTAGGCTATCTAAGGCCATGGGGTTAATCCTAAGCATCTTCTCCCCTCAAAAGATCGATCACACTGCATGTTACATGTAGTTTAAGTAATTCTATTAATGGCAGCAAAAATATTCAATGAGTTTTACCTGTTAGCTTAATAATGTGAGTTTTTGTGCCATAACTATTCTCTATGTTTTGCTGATAGCAAACAAACAAAATCATTTACTTGTATACTGTTTTTAAAAAAGTTCTTAACATTTGATATAAGAAGATTTGGGGGGGTAATTCTAAAAACTGTGCACAGCATTATACATTAAATATATTTGACCAAGTAGTTTTGAAAGAATAATAGGAATTTATTTAACATTATTTTTGACTACATTAACATCTTTTATTACTCATTTCCTTGACTTGAACATAGTAAACACTAAAGAAAACTTTGGGTTTATTCTACAAAGTTTGAAAACTCAGAACATAGGATTTCTGGTTTATAAGTAAGTCTGCACTGAACAAACCTTTTCATCAAGAATAAGTTCCAAGTTAAAGTATGAAAAAGAAATTCTTTTAATTTTTAAAAGACATAGTTCCAGTCCTGGAGTTTCTTCCTACTGGAAAGGTTTGTTTGCTGATTTAGTGTAGTTTCAGCCCACATTTTGTTGCTTATTTACACATTTTAGCCTCTGAAAGCCATTTTCAGCAAAAGAATTGATTGCCCTGTCACTGTTGGGTTATTTGACCTTTTGTGGTATCAGCTGTACAGAAGCTAACACAAATGCCAACTTGCTAGTTTTTTTTTTTCTGAATAAAGTGGGCATTACTTCCTCATGGGTAAAGCTGCATTCCTGTTGGATAATACTCCAAAGAGCCTCAAATATTTTCAGATACTGTAATTATTTATGTGTGTGCCAGTGGGCACACACATGTTGGAAGAATATTATTTTGGCTGTGCTTTTTGCTGTTTCATTGAGATATTTTCTCTGTTTTTATGCCTACAAGTTTTTTCTAATGCCTTTATACTCCCTAGCATACACATTTAGGAGATTTGCATAATTTTAGGCTAAATAGCAAAGAATGGCTCTTGGGTAATAAGATATGCCTCAGATCAGAAATACCTTAAAACTTCCCTCTCCCTTTTCTCACCCTCTGCTTTCTCTCCATTTCTCCTCCTTAACTCTGTGCTTATCTTAGTAGTATTTCTAAAATGTCTTTTACCTCTCAGTTTCTTAGAGTCTGTGAAAATGTAGAGTGCAGGCATTTCCTACCCCTAGATACCTATGGTGGGGAGATAACATGTATGCAAAATGTAGACATACGTTTTCCTTTTCATTCCCTCCTGTACCGCTGAGATCATGTTGTCTCCTTTGTGATTGGTTTCACTGTAAGCCGAAAGTAACTTTTATTCCACACTACAAGGGATTTGCTACTACTCTTCCCAAGGCTATGGAAGTTGTAAGAGAACATGTCTGAAGACAAGGAGTATGTTAACTTCAGTAGTGCTGTTTATAGTCATAGATTAGCAACAGGGAGGAGGACATTTTAGGTACCAGGTGGGAGTTGAGGTGTTCTGGGATTGAATGAATGGAGGGTCAAATGGTTAACTTAATGGTGGTGTGAAAGAAGAATGTTGTTTTTTCAGATCTCGGTCTCTTTCAGGAGATTGCTATCATAATTTTCTCTGATCAAATAATGAACTGAGTACACAGAAGGGTATTGCAGTGTGTCAGCCACAAGGTATAATAAAGATTTGTGAATGGAGCTACTGATCGCCATCCAGTGGAAAAGCAGGCTTGTGAAAACATTATGGTGTGTCCTTACTCATGAGATCTGCTGCTGTGTAACTTCTGGCCTACTAGTTTTCCTTTTCTCTTTCTTTTTTTTAGTACGTTTGCAGTACCTGATCACATTCCTTGTGGGGAGTTGGTACAAGTACATAGCACATTGTAATTCATGTTTAATCCCTTTCCTCCCTCCATCTCTTGGTCCCCTTTCCATTTGCAAAAGATATGTCTCCCTATTTATTTACTATTGTCTGTCTGTTATTTTGCTCTTTTTGGATTTCTCATGTAAGACAAACCATGTGTTACTAACCTTTGTACCTGATTTACTTCGCTTAATATGATCTCAAGGTGCATCTCTTTTCCTGCAAATGACTCAAGTTCACCCTTTTTTTGTGTATAAACACCACATTTTCTTAACCCATTCCTTTATTATGGACATAGATGATCTCTTTATTAGTTTTCTAACACCAGGTACTTGTTTAGAACATACTATATTTTTCATTTCAGTGTAGTGTCTGATTTATGTAATTATAGTCCAGATTCAGTGCACATCATTCCAGCATGGGTATAAAAGAAGGCACATTCTGAAAGATGTACTAAGATTTAAATAAATGGCAAATGTGTGGTTTTGTTGTTGTTTCTGTTTTTTTGTGGAGACAGGGTTTTCCTATATAGTTCAGGCTGGGCTTGAACTCGTTCTGTGGCTCGCCGCACTCTCCTGGCAATCTCTCGCCACAGCCCCCTGGTGTGTTCCACCACATCCAGCCATCTGTACTTTTTATTTACCATAATTTTCAGTGCTGTAATTTCTATTGTATTTTTAAATCGTTTGAATTTCTCAACTGTGATTTTCTATTCATTCATTGTGAAACTCACTTTTCTTTGTCAAGTATGGTTAAACTGATTGTTTTAAAATATTGAGTACTAAGTTAAATATTTGGATTATCTCTGTTTCTGTCCTTGTAGTATGGTTTAGATTTTCTTTTTTCTTTATAGTTGGGATAATTTTGAATTTTGAAAATTATAAGTGCTATAGAGACTGTGTCTCTCTCAGAAGAAGGTTTAGTTGTTTTAAAGCAAGCAATTAACTGGCTGGACTTAAACTACAAACACTGTGGTGGGTAGTAGGTGAAATTGCTTTAGTTCTCTTAACCGAGGATTTCTCGTTCTTTGCAGTGTGACTTGTGCTTGGCTAATTGTTATAGGGTATTGTAGGTTGCTTGATGGCATCATTCCTGGCTTGTACCCGTGATGCCAGTAGCACTGCCCTTCTGAAGTCACAACAACCCACTGTGTCTCTGGATACTGCCCTTGGGAGGCCAAATCACCCCTGGTTAGGAGTACTGCTTTAATGTTCACTGGCCTGTTCAGTGTCTACCCCGTGCACATCATTTGGGAGTTAGCTAGAGATTGGGACAAAGGTTTGCACAGGAGGTTTGTCTCTTGTTCTCTTCTTTCCAGGATTTATTTCCTTTCTTAATTTTCAGCAGCAGTGGTCTCTTTGAGCTTAGACCGCTGGCTCTTCAAACCCGGAAGACTCAGGGTTCTTGTTGGTTTTAACTCTCTGAGGTGGTTCAGCCTTCCCTCATGCTTAAAAGCAGTTTCACTTGAATGAGATGGGTGGGGGCACACAGGTGGGACACAGTGAGAGCCTGATGCCCCCTTTTCTAGGTTTTGCCTGCGTTGGTAATTCAGTTTTTAATAGATCTTAATATTTTCTTCAGAATTGATATTATTTTTAGTAGGGAGTGACATGGTCTGGCAGGAGCTTCTTTGTCATCTGCAGAAGTGGAACCTGATGAATGTTTTAGGACATAAACTTTGCATTGCTTTGTTACTTTTTTCTTGCTTTTGCTTCACTTAGAATTACCCTGTCTGTTAAAACAGAAGTGATTGGCTTCTGGAGCTGTATTGCTTTGTGGTGGTAGACTTTCATATTAATGTTTTACTTAAGTGATAAAAGGGCTTTGCTGATCAAAGGAATGAACTGTTTTCTCAATAATTTGAACATTTAAGTAATATGTGAATGTTTTTTAAATTTTAGTTTTTTATTTTTTGCCTTATCCTGTTTTAAAGGTGTTAATGTTCATAGATTCATTCTCAAAATTTATAAACAGGAACCATCTTTTTAAAATGCTTAGACATTAAAATTCTTAGACCTTAGTAATAAAGGTCTTTATTACTCTTTTGCAAATTTCATTTTCCTGAGGAACTTTTATAGGTTTACACAGTGACCCTAAATAGTCTCTGTTAACTTCCTTTTGGGCGTTTGGTAGAGTGAGAAATGAGACTGGAGAATAAGAAGAAGCAAGGTTCAGGTGGTGACCAGCCAGGACCAGAGGCCCGGCCAAGGCTGTGGGGGTGCAGGAACTCTGCAGAGATGCCTCTGTCTGCGGGCACTGTGGGCAAAAGGGGTCCTGCCTTGGAAAGATGTGAGTGGGCTCTGTACTTGTTTTGCTGGTGGCATCTCTGTGGCCAGTTGTCAGGCGGGGAAACACAGAAGCTAGAAGTGTGTTCGTTCCTGAAAAGACTAGAATGTACTTTAAAATTGCTGCTTTTGGCTAATTTTACATACTCGTTCCTAGTATTTCTTATCCGTTGAATACAACCTGATTAAAAATGTTAAGAAAAAAGATGACATAAATCCATTGACCGTAAGATTACTGAGCGTAGGTTTGCGTTTTTTGTTTTGCAGGGAATTGTTTAGGATTGAATGAGATAATAGCATGTGGTTATTGTTTAATGGTGGTGATTTGCCATTAGTACTGAAAGTGATAGTAGTAATATCTTAGTTGCTTTTTTGTTGTTGCTGAGACAAAATACCAAATACCCAAAGTTAAAGGAAAAAAGGTTAATTTGGCTCACAGTTTATAGAGGTTTTAGTCCATAGTCAGTTGGCTCCAAGGAAGGGTGGCATGGCAGAGGGGCATCACAGAGGAGAAATGATATATGATGGGCAGAGGGTAGCAAAGTAAGCAAGGGACCATAGCAGCTCCCCCCTTTCATATTCTGCGTAGGATGGCGAGATTAGAGCAGTGCCAGACTCTCTGTGGACTGATTTAGTAATCACTGAGCCTTAATTTTAGCACTCTTAATCCTAGCACTGCATGTGAATCATTCACATAGTCTAGAGCCACCAGCCTTTTCTGAAAAAGTCCCACCGCAGGCTTTGAGGGGACATCTAGACACAAGCTATAACAAGTAATACTTACAAAAAATTAGGAGACAACTTTTTATGATTCTGATCACTTCTTGTACTAGAGGAAGCTTGCTATTCAAATATTTGTGAATCAGTTTTAAAATATACAATGTGCATTCAACGAAGTATGTATTTGTACAAAGAATCTTTCCAAATAAGTGACAATATAAAAATTTCATATTGTATATTAATTTTATTATTCCCTCCCTCTGTTCTTTTCCTTCCATACCCTTCTTTTCCCCTATTCCTTTCTCCCTTACCCTTGCACCCAGCTTGTCTGTGCTGGAATTGAACCACTGAACCCAGGGCCTTGCTTATGGCAAGTGGTCTACCACTGATATACATTCGCAGCCCAATTTTTAAAGATTTTTTCTTTACTACATATTTGACAACATGTTGCTTCTTGGATGAAGTTTGAAATACGATGTTTTCTTTTATTGTGGTTTGATTGCCAACCTTTTATGCAAAGGAAAAATTTGAGAGTGATAATATACATTAAAATAGCTTGGCTTACTTATTTGGTGTAGTGTTTAAGGATATAATAAAAGTTAAGATTTTTAAGTGTCATTCTTAGAAATTACTAGAAATAGCTCTGACACCCTGCCAGTACAGCATGGTTAACACACTTCATTTAGGATTTTATTAATAGTATATTAGGTTGAAGTATAAAAACAGTACTTATGACAGAAGCTTATCATGGAAAGCTGTGATTACTAAGAATCTGTCTTGTCTGCTCTGTTAAAATCGTCTGCCTATGAGTTTCTCCTGTCTCTCATCTGACTGGCCTCATGTATACTTCTGATAGACTTGGTGGAGCATTATCCTGCCTAAGAACATAATGGAGTATCAATTTTACATAGCGTGTTGCCTGAACTTTTCCCCTTACATTGTTGCTCCATATCAACAGGCATTTTTCTGGCCACAGTGGCTCTTCAGCATGCTTAGTGTAGTCTTAACTCATATTCGGTATGTTCATGTTCTTTTTATCACACCATCTCTGTGTTCCCTGGCAGCTCATGTTAACTCTGATTCCTCTTCTTTGAGCTACTCCTCAGAGGCAACTTTTCAAATTACTCATTATGGTATTTTACCTCTAAACTTAACAGTGTCATGTTTTTAGTGGTTAGCTGTGTGTGTGTTTTAGTTTTTTCTTAAATTTGTATGGTGGAAGGTAGGAATTTAGTGTTCTTCCATTCTTACACTATTCCTAAATTGAATCATATTTATTTATTTGGGCATGTAGGATACATCATTCTTTTCATTGTACTCAGCATTTAGTATAATTCCCAACTCAAAAGCTATTAAAAATTGGGTTGGCTAAATAGAACATACTTTGCTGCTGTAAATCTGTTTAGGGTAAAAATAGACAATAAGATCTGAAAAGTTGTCTAACAAAATGAAATAATTAATATTAAAACACATTCTCTTCACCATTCTTGATGTTAAAGGGTGACTTTTTATTTTAAAGAGAATAATAAAAAAGTAACAAAATACCAACAATAGATAAAAACAAAACAAAGTAAAAATAATAAAAATGATACAGGATTTCAGAACAAAATGATAGGAATTAACAGTGGTTGTTATATTACATATTGTTATCTTTAATGAAGTTGCCCAGATTACCAGATGTGAGAATGCAAGATTAATCAAACCATTAAAGAGAATAAAAAATTAAACAACAGAACCATTAGAAATGATACAGAGCTTCACTAGACAAGATGGTAGGAATTCACCAATGGTTGTTATATTGCCTATTTTTATCTTCAAATTAGTTGTAAAAAAGTGAGGCATTAATTGTTCGTTTCAATGAACCAAGGATGATTCTTTAAAACACTTACATTTTAAAAATGGGCTAATAATTACTGGGTTTATGTTTGCATGGATTTTTCTCTGTATCACTTGTTATTGAGTGGTTTGAGCAGTGATGCTTACTTTCTTTAGATTAGTATTTCTTACTAGAAAGCCTGTGCTACCCTATTAGACTTCGTCCCATTTGATTGGGCCGTGAATTGCAAGTCTGGTAGTAGAAATAGATGGAACACCTTTCAAAAGTTTTACCATGTCATGTATAAAGAAGGGGCCTTCCCTAGAGGGAACGTTGTCAGATAACAGTAGTATTGTTCACACAGTGTTGTTTCATACTGAAAATGTAAGAAAACAGGATTTCTTAGTTTATATAATTGAAGACTGTTAGCTAAATATTTCTATGTTAGCTGAGATTCTTAAAACTGAGTACATATCTGCAAAAGGAAATGGAGTTGTTTGCTGGAAAAGTTGGATATTTTTCTCAGTGATCTAAAAGCATTGTGTCAATTTCAGTGGACCATGATGCCTCCCATCTTTGTTTTATATTCATAATTACAAAATGCAGGATTTAAGCTTTATATTCAAGAGCAGTTCACTTCTTTAAAGAAATAACTCTTCTGTTAGTGACTTCTTATTGTGTACTTGAGTAAATAATATTCCTTGACCTTAATTTTACTGTTGAGGAGAAATACAACACTCAAATATAATCCT
The DNA here is from genome assembly GCA_004027595.1 of Dinomys branickii. NCBI lineage: Eukaryota > Metazoa > Chordata > Mammalia > Rodentia > Dinomyidae > Dinomys > Dinomys branickii. The sequence goes on along the minus strand of PVLD010015679.1, from coordinate 39,043 downwards.
TAGTGACAGAACAAGGCAATATGATATCCCTTAGTATCAGTGTATGAAAATAGAAGGACTGGGATTACATACTGTTACCTTTTCAACTTTATTTTTGTAGCCTTTCACTTATCCACTTTCCAAAAGCTTATAGTAATGACTTGAACAGTGAGCACGTATTAAATTGAATATGTACAGTTTTGCGTTATTCTTTGAACATTGCAAGCATACTTTGCAGGAGCAAAATGTTATCAAAGAACACAATTTTAATTCTGGGATGATTTCTCCTTTACCCCAACCCTTAGAAACACAAGTTTCTAAAACTATAGGATAAATGCTTCATAAAGTACATATTAAGTACATTTCAAACCAGATGATTCTTTAAGGATATTGGTGATGTGATTGAACACTAGCATTTCAAGCACCAGACAGGGTATGTTCTGTAGATGCCATACAACCAAGAGTTGTAGAATTTTGCTTCAATTTGTTGTAAATTTCAAGGTTTCCAAGTTTTGGAGATTTTTGAGAACATCACGAAGAGTCTTCCATTTGGACATTGTCTTCTTACATCTGATCTCTTCAGAGGAGCTCCGTTGGAGGGGAGGCTAGTTAGTGTGATACCAGTTATGGTGTGGCAGAGGAACCGGGGCCCATTGTCTTGACCCATACATTTAATATTCAGAAATGTGAATCTTAAGCTTAGGAATTTGAACTTCTTGTACCTGTGATTTTTTTTAAGGGAAGTGATACACATATATATTATTACAAGTAATACTGATGAATCTGAATTTACCAACCAACAGGCTGCTCTTTCGAAGTAAGTGACAGAAATTCAGGACTGTATTATAACTCCTGCCGTAGCTAATCTTTTCATGTGCACAATTTCACTTGTCTGCACACCATGTTTTGTGTATCTGCTCCTGTGCTTTGGTTTTTGAGACCCTGAGTAATCTGATAAAGGTGATGGTGATGATGTCCACTTTGCATTTGTCTTTAGGATCAAATAAGATAATGTCAGTGACTGATCAGTAACTAAACATTTTGAAAATATGTCCTAGTTTCTCTTAGCATTTTATATGTTAGCTACTATTTTAAGAATTAACGTGATGGTGTATGCCTGTAATCCCAGCACTCAGGGAAGCTGAGGCAGGAGGATCATTGCAAGTTTGAGACCAGTCTGAGCTACAAAGTGAGCTCAAGGCCAGGCTACCTTAACTGCATAGTGGGAGCGAGTCTCAAAAAGACCAAAAAAAAAAAAAGAGAATTAAACCTGTAAAGTTTACAAAATTGAATGATAATCAAGGATAGCATCATATAACATTTTTTTTCTTTTGAGATCATTTGCTATTGTTTATATTAAAACAGGTGATAGAACTTCTGTAAAATTCACTGCTTTCAGTGAGGCATTTCCATAGGCTTGAATTTGGTCTCAGATCCACAGGTAGTTGTAAAGTGGCTTTTTGACTGTCAGGGTTCAGTACAAGTGGAGTAGTTTATTTTTACTATCCCACCTGTAAGATGGAGTCCCACTGTTGAGCCAGTTTTCTTAATAGTAAATTTACTTAGTAGTAAATTCAAGGTAATGAAGGGAGGCTGTACATGTGAAGAGCCACCCAGACAGAAGTGAATCTGATGAGGAAAGAAGAAAACTCCTTTGGACATTACTAGTATTTCTAGAATTTTCTTTTCATTTATTTTAAAAATTTTTCTAATTTTCAAAATAAAAGAAGGAAAACATTAACAGACAGACATCCATTTATAAAATAGCTTAAGAACAACACAAGCAATACAGAGTTACAGACAAAGTAGTAAGTAGGAAATTATCAAAGGTTGTTGTATTATGTATTGACATCTTCAGAGTAGTTTCTTAGAACAAATAGAGACATGCAAGATTGATCAAATAATTGATCATTAACAGTTCCTTTTAGTAAAGTGATAGAAGTGAGTACTCTTTCTTGGTTGGGTCTTTCTCTGGTTTTGTTATTGGTATAATACTTGCCTCCAGAAATGAGTTAGGGAGAATTGCTTCCTTTTCAATTTCATTGAAGAATTTGAGGAGTGTTGGTATTAAATCTTCTCTGAGTTTCTTGTAAAATTCTGCTGTAAATCCATCAGGGCCTGGGCTCTTCTTTATCAGGAAGTTTTTAATTACATTTTCAATCTCATTAATTGATACTGGGCTTTCAACTATGTTAGCTATCCTGTATATACATACATACATAATTTCCCTTTCCTTTCTTTTTACTCAGCCCAGTTGCTCTTTTACTTTTGAACATTTCATTTCACAGTGTCTGTCCTGCCTCCTAATTTTTATTCACTCTTTCAGGTTCTTACACTAGTGAGACAATAATTTGCTTACACATGGAGGTCTTGTTTCACTTCTGTGTATGGTCTCTAGTTGTGACCATTTATCTGTAAAAGCCTCGAATTTGTCTTTCTTTATAGCTCAGTAATACTGCATTATATAGAAGCACCACAGTTTTTTTATCCATTCCTCAGTGGATGGACATTTGGGTTGCTTCCATAATTTAGCAATTACAAATTGCGCTGCTATAAACATGGGTGCACATATATTGCTGTGATGTGATGTTTTCAGATCTGGGAAAATACCCAGAAGGGGAATGGCTGGGCTGAATGGGACTTCCAGACCTAGTTTGCTGAGGAATCTCCAAACTGATTTCCACAGTGCTTGCACCAATCTGCATTCCCACCAGCAGTGGAGAAGAGTTCCTATTTCTCCACAGCCTCACCAGCATTTGTTCTTGGTTGATTTCTTAATGCTAGCCATTCTTACTGGGGTGAGATGAAATCTCAATGTTGTTTTAATTTGCAATTCTCAAATGACTAATGATGTTGAACATTTTTTCCTGTATTTATTTTCCATTTGTGTTTCTTTATCTGAGAAGTGTGTGTTCATCTCAGATGCCCCTTTTTGGATTGGGTCTTTAAATGTGGGGGGGCTGGTGCTTTTTAATTCTTTGCATGTTCTAAATAGAAGACCTTTGTCCAAGGGACAGCTAGCTAAAATTTTTTCCTAGTTTTTGGGTTTTCTTTTTACTCTGTTGGCTGTTTTCTGTAGATGTGCAGAAACTTTTCAGAAGGATAAGATCCCACTTATTGATTCTTTGAAGTATTTCCCATGCAGTTTGGTTTTTGTTCATGAACTCTCTGCCTACTCCTGTGTCTTCAAGATTTATACCTACTTTCACTTCCAGTAGATTTAGTGTTTCTGTTTTAACATTGAGATCTGTGATCCATTTTGACTCCAGTTTGATTCATGGTGATAGACTTGGGTCTCTTTTCAGTCTTTGGCAGGTGGAAAGCCAATTTTTCCAGCACCATTTATTAAAGAGGGTATCTTTCATGCAGTGAGTTTGTTTGGCCCCTTTGTCAAAGATTAGATGGTGGAGTGTGTTTGTGGTTGTGACTGCATCTTCAAGTCTGTTCCATTGATCCTCTGGTCTCCTTTTTTTACCAGGCTGACTTTATTACAGTATTTTTGTAGTGTAATTTCAGGTCAGGGATTGTGATTCCACCTGACTTGTCTTTGTGGCCCAGGATTGCTTTTGCTAGTCTGGGTCTCTTCTTATTCCAGATGAATTTAAGGAATATTTTCTCTAGATCCATGAGATATGCCAATGGTAGTTTAATGGGAATTGCATTGAATCTGTACAACAATTTTGGCAGTATGGCCATTTCACAGTGTTGGTTCTTCTACCCATGAGCAAGGAATGTTTTTGCATTTATTGAAATCCTCTTTCATCTCTTGTTTTCAGAGTACTGTAGTTTTCATTCAATAGATCTTTTACTTCTTTTGTTAGATTGATTCCTAAATATTTCATTTTCTTGGATGCTGTTGTGAAAGGTATGGTTTCCTTAATTTCTCTCTCAGTCTGTTTGTTGTTTGTGGATAGGAATGCTATTGATTTTTGGGCATTGACTCTGTAATCCAGCTACACTGCTGAATTTGTCGATTAAGGAGTCTTCTTGTGCAGTTTTTGGGGTCTTCCATGTAAAGTATCATGTCATCTGCAAATAGTGATAATTTCACTTTTTCCATTCCTATCTTTATTCCTTTTATTTCTTTCTCTTGTCTAATTGCTCTGGCTAATGCTTCCAGAATAGGAGTGCTGACAGTGGACATCCTTGTCTTGCTCCTGATTTTAAAGTAAGAGCTTTCAGTTTTTGTCCATTTAGTATGATGTTGGCTGTTGGTTTGTCATAGATGGCTTTGATGAGATTGAGGTAAAGATCATCAGTTCCTATTTTCTGTAGGGTTTTTTATCATGAATGCATGTTGGACTTTGTCGAAAGCTTTTTCTGTATCTAATGAGATGATCATGTGGTTTTTGGTCTTTGGCTCTATTAATATGGTGTTGTTATGGTTTGTATCTGCATGCTGCCCCAAATCCTCGTGCAGTTATGGGGTGGCTTTCAGAATTTATAACTGATCCATGATCCAATGCTAGGATTATGGGTGTGAGAGGTATACCCGCCCTGGGGCGGATAGTTTGCTGGGATTATGGATGTGAGAGGTATACCTGTCCTAGGGCAGATAGTTGGTATATGTAAGGGAGAGAAAGAGGCTGCTGGTGCCATTCCTGACTGTTATTCCTCCCTCTGACACTTGTTGCTTTGCTGTGTACCGCTGCCATGAACTGTTGCCCTCTGTCATGTGCCACTGTGCCTTAGAACCAGCCAAGTATGGACTGAAACCTCTGCAAACTGTAAGCTAAATAAACCTTTCCTTCCTTCATTTTGGATGTTGGGTGTTTTGTTGTAGCAACAAGAAAAAAGTAACCAAGACAGGTGTATAACATTAATTGATTTGTGAACCATCCTTGCATTCCTGAAATGAATCCGACTTGGTCGTGGTGTATGATTTTCTTGATGATTTGCTGCATTCTATTTGCTAGTATTTTATTGAGTATTTTTGCATCTATGTTCATTAGGGAGATTGGTCTGTAGTTCTCTTTCTTGGTTGGGTCTTTCTCTGGTTTTGTTGTTAGTATAATACTTGCCTCCAGAAATGAGTTAGGGAGAATTGCTTCCTTTTCAGTTTCATTGAAGAATTTGAGGAGTGTTGGTATTAAACCTTCTCTGAATTTCTTGTAAAGTTCTGCTGTAAATCCATCAGGGCCTGGGCTTTTCTTTGTCAGGAAGTTTTTAATCATGTTTTAATCTTATTAGTTGATACTGGGTTGTTCAGGATTTTTATATCTTCTTGATTCAACTTTGGTAATTTGTACATTTCTAGGAACCTGTGCTTTTCTTCTGAGTTTTCTATCCTATCAGAGTAAAGATTTTCTAAGTAGGTATTAATGATCTTCTGAATTTCTGTAGAATCTGTAGTGCTTCTATCCTTTTCATTCCTTATTTCATGAATATGAGTTTTTTCCTTTCTTCTTTTGATAAGGTTGGCTAGGGACTTACCAGTTTTATTTATGCTTTCAAAGAACCAACCCTGATTCATTTATTTTTTGTAGGGTTTTTTTCATCTCAATTTCATTTATTTCTGCCCTGATCTTCATAATCTCCTCCCTTTTTTGGGCTTGACTTCTTTTTCTAAAAGTTTGAGGTGCAGCATTAGGCTATTTATTTGTTCCCTGTTTTCGTTATGTGTGAGTTCACTGCTATAAATTTCCCTCTGAGGACTGCTTTCATTGCATCCCATAGATTCTGGTAAGTTGTATCTACATTTTCATTTGTTTGTAGGTATTTTTAAAATTCTTCTTTAATTTCTTCTGTGAGCCATTGTTTGCTCAGGAGGTTCTTTAATTTCCAAGTGTTTATGGAGTTTTTGGAGTTCCTTTTGTCATTAATTTCTAATTTCATTGCACTGTGGTCAGATAATATGCATGGGATAATTTCAGTTCTTTTACATTTAGGTAGGTATGTTCTATGGGCTAGAATATGGTCTATTTTAGAGAATGTCCCATGTGCAGCTGAGAAAAATGTGTATTCTGATGTTGTGGGGTGGAACACTATATATCTACTAAGTCCATTTGTTCACGGATTTGGTTTAGATCCATTATTTCTTTGTTTATTTTTTGTCCAGTTGACCTATCTCTTTGTGTGAAAGGGGTGTTGAGGTCCCCTGTTGCAATAAGGTTATTAATTATTTGGATTTTCATGTCTGTTAAGATTTGTCTTATATAGTTTGGGGCTCTGATATTTGGTGCATACATGTTTATGATTGTTATCTCTTCCTCTTGCAGTTTTCCCCTAACAAGTACGTAATGGCCTTCTTTATCTCTTTTGATTGTTTTTTGGTTTGAAGTTTACATTGTCTGCAAACATAATAGCTACTCCTGCTTTTCTCTGGGTTTCTGATGCATAGAGAATTGTTGTCCACCCTATCACTTTCAGTCTATGGATTTCCTTTTGAGTAAAATGTGTTTCCTATATTCAGCATATTGTTGGATTTTTTTTTTTAAAGATAAAAGGATGTAAACTCGTAACACAAAAACAATAAGGAAATACACAAGTTATGGGGAAGATAGAGGTTTGACGATGAATGCTGATTTACATAATATCATCTTCATATTTGTTACTCAGTTATCTCAAAAACAGTGAAGGAAATACATGATTATACAGAAGATAGGGGATTAACAGTGGCTGTTGTATTACATAATATTATCTTTACATTTCTTAGTTATAAATCAGTGTAACGCGTAAATGAAGGAACTACAGAATTATAGAGCAGATTTTGGGGAATTAAAAATGGATGCTGTATTATAAAATGACATCTTCACTATTGTTACTCAGTTGTACAAATGATGGCACGTTCGATTAATCAGACAGTTTTCTCCACCCTCATTTCCATTGTTCTCCCACCCAATCAATCGTTTTCCCTCTGAAATAACTGTACTTTTTGATTTATTTCCTCCCTTGGGCTCTCACATTGGGAATGCATGTGGCTGCTTCAAATTATGCTGCAACAAACATGGATGCACTCAAATTACTGTGGCACTAGGTGGAAAAGCACTCATCCTGAAAGATGGTACATATGTAAGAAACCAAATACACTGTGGTCATACCTGATTGATAAGCTCTTGGGGCTCTTGGGGGGGTCTAGTCCAGTCCTCGGGTTCATCCCCAGGGACTGCAGGGCCCCACCTCAACGAGGCACTGCTGGGGGTCTGGTCAAGTCTGCGGGGTCGACCTTGCAGACCACTGCGCTCTGGCCCAACAAGGCACTCCTGGGTGCCCGTTTGAGTTCATGGGGTCGCCCCCAAGCACTGCCGGGCTCCACCCCAGGGAGGCGCTCCTGGGGACCTGGACCAGTTTGCGGGGCTGCTCCCACAGGCTGCTGGGGTCCTGCCTGAACAAGGTGCTCCTGGTGACCCGTTCGAGGCCCCTCCCCCATGAGCACTGCTGGGTTCTGCCCCAGTGAGGCGCTCCCAGGGACCCAATCCAGTCTGTGGATTGCCCCTGCAGACCACTCAGTTCCGCCCCAATGAGGTGCTCCTAGGTTCAGGTTGAGTTCTTGAGGTCACTCCTGAGCACTACCAGGCTCCGCCCCAGTGAGGCACTCCCAGGGACCTGATCCAGTCTGCGTGGTTGCCCCTGCAGACTGCTGGGTTCCACCCCAACAGGGAGCTCCCAGGGGCCCGGTCTAAGACCTCAGAGCCCCCATGTAGCCAGCAGGCAGCCCCCCTGACTTGATTCTCATTTCTAAACCTTCCTGGTACCAGAGGACCCACCTCTCTCCCACTTGTCATTCTCATGTTATAGTCCAGTGTCTGGGTTGCGATCCTGTGGGGGGATTGGATCCTTCTCTACTGTTTTGCTGGTCATCTTCCAGGCTGAGCTTTTTCTGCTCCATTTTTGGCCCAGTTCTGAGAACTTCACTCTCTTCTTGCCAAGTCTAGAAGCTTCCATGAGCATGGGCTTCCGAAGCTGAAGCTGTGAGCGTAGGAGTGAGGGAGTGGGCCGAGGGTGTGTATGGAGTGGTGACTCCCTCTTTCTCCTCCTCCTCTTCCTCTAACTGCGCCAGGTCAGTTGCCTGAGCCGTTTTTCAGGAAGGAACCTTGTTTGCTCCTTGTGAGAGTTTGAATTCTCATTTCAAATCCTGATACTGGGCATAAGTGGTATGAAGTCTCCCCCACTTGTGCTCACTGAGGTAGTTCAGGGTGTGTACTAAGTTTAGTCATTAGTTTTGGGAGACCATTGGAGGAGTTTCTGAGGTCTTAGAGTATGTTGTCATCTCTCAATCTCTAGGACTGCTGTTTTTCGTATATTTTGTCTCTATGGGTCGATACAAAGTTTGTATTTGCAAGCAGTATGGAGTCCCTCTCAGTGCTCATATTAGTCACAATCCTCAGCCTTTCAGTATGTTGACCTGGCTGCGCTCACTGACCCGTAGCTGTTGCTCCTCTTCCAGGTTGCATGCCTAGGATATTGGAGGGCTGGCATCGGGGGTGGTGGCCAAGGGAGAGGGATCCTGGGGTGGTGATGGGACTGCGGGGCCCAGGGTGTCTCTGCACACCCTGCGCAGTGGAACCACATGGCCCCACAGGTCCCGCGGAGGCTCCGTGCTCCCCACAGCATCACCGCACAGTCTGTGGCAGCTTTGCCTGTCCCCAGCAGCAGCTTCGCACATGCCGGTGGTGGCTCTGTGTGCTGTGGTGGGTCTGCGCCTGGCAGCAGCTTTGCATGCACCCGACAGTGGGACCGCGCCCAGCTGCATGCTGAGGTGGGACTGCACCCAGCGGAAGCCGTGTTCACTGAGGTGGGACTGTGCCCTGTGGCATCTCGGCATGCACTCGGTGGCTCTGCAAGCCCAGATTTTGTTTCTTAATCCACTCTGCCAGTCTGTTTCTTTCGATTAGTGTATTGAGTCCATTTACATTAATGATTATAACTGATATGTGATGACTTATCATTGGCATGTTATTTACTTGCTGTTAGTTTCCTACTTTTTCTACCTGTTTAATTGCTTACTCTGCTTGAGGGTTCCTTTATAATATTCTTGAAATTGGGGTCATTTTTTTCTCTGGCTAGAATGTCTTTCAGTACTTTTTGTAAGAATGCTTGGCACTCATGAAGTTCTTCAGTTGCTCTTTGCTGTGAAAATATTTTATTTCTCCATTAAACTTGAAGGATAGTTTGGCAGGATAGATGAGTCTTGGTTAGAAGCTGTTTTGTCTCAGGACCTGTAATTCTTTGCTCCAAGCTCTTCTCGATTGGATGGTTTGTGTTGAGAAGTCTGCTGTGATTCTGATGGGCTTTCCTTTCTGGATGATCTGTTTCTTTTCTCTAGCAGCTTTTAATATTCTGTTCTTCTGCTAGAGATCTGAGATTTTGATTATTATATGTTTGGATGTAGTTTTATTATGGTCATACTAATTGGAGTTCTGTATGCCTCATTTATCTGTATCTCAGTTTCTGTTTTCCTACTTGGGAAATTTTCTTCTATTATTTCTGTAAATATTCTTTTCATGTCATTTGTGTCACCTCCTGCGGTTTCATTGACTCCTTTTACTCGGACATTATTTCTCTTTGCCTCATCTTGCAGCTGTTGAATTAACTTTTCTTGGATCCTTGTTGATTTTAAGAGATCTTTTCTTTCACGATTGCTAGCTGCCATGCTGTCTTCAAGATCTGAAATTCTATCTTTGGCTCCATTCAAGTGGTTTTGCAACCTTTCAATGGAAGTTTTGATTTCCTGGAAATCTCTTTGAGTCTGTTTCATGCATTCTGGTTCATTCCTATATTGTTCATGTAATGTTTCCATCTGTTGCTTATGTTCATTTATTTTTTTACTTATTTTTTCTCTAGATGTGCTGAGCAATTCTTTCATTATTATTGTCATTTCAATTTTTGCCTGAGAGATTATTTCTGATCTGATCTCTTCTATGGCCTGATGAAGTTGTTTCTTTACTTCTATTGTAATCATTTCAGCAATTTTAGGTGTGTATTTACCAAGTTCTCCTGTGTGGATGTCTCCTGGACTTGTTCTGAGTGGGGTGGCATTCTGAGATGGTGTTTTAGTCCTTGTTATGATTTCTAGATTGTGTCAACTTGGGGAGTCTAGAGGTTTGGCTGAGTGACTCAGCAGGAAGCCAAGGTGCTTACTTTGTGCACATCCTGAGCCTGTGGAAGAGGAAGGCATGGAGACTATGTGAGAGCTACACGCCCTCTGGGTGGGGGTAGCCTGTTTACAACATAAGGTAGAAAAAGAGGCTGCTTGCTTGCCATTCCTTTCTTTTGCTCTTGTGTGTTTTTGCTGTTCTGTCGCCATGAACATTCGCCCTCTGCCATGTGCCTCTTTGCTGCTGAGCCAGCCAAGTATGGACTGAAATCTTCACAAACTGTAAGTTAAATAAATCTTTCCTTCCTTCATTTTGGGCATTGGGTATTTTATCTCAGCAACGAGAAAAAAGTAACCAAGACAGTCATTCACCTTGTCATGTTTGATGCTGGAGGCAGAAAACTCCTGCGTCAGAACACTTCTCTGGCAGCTCAGCAAAGGTCACTAGTGGCCCTAGTTTTCCTGGTGGTCAGGCCTGCCCCTCAGTGTCTGCTCAGATGCGCTGCTTAGTCTGGGGTCTTCTGGTAGATGGTGAAGTGTACCTAGTTTTCCCAGGTCTCAGATGTGAACTGTGATGTCAGTTGATGGCAGTCTGTCTGATCCAGTGTCCCCTTGCAGCTCAGGGAACACATATGACTCAGAAGTGGGCTGCACTGGTGGCACAATTAGGGATCAGGTGTCCTTTGACCCCAGGCAGTTCAGGGCATAGGCAGAACCCAGAGAAGAACTGCAAGATCAACAGTTTGTGATGCACCTGATTCTGTGTCTCTAGGCAGCTGAGGGCATGCATAGGAGCCAGATGCGGGCTATGGTGGTGGTGATCAGGGACCGCCTGTGTCTGTGACCTTCAGAAGGTCAGGGTGCAAGTAAAGCCCAGAAGCAAACCGCCTTGATAGCAGTTTGTGCACCCCGTGCCTTAGTAGCTCTGGCAGCCCAAGGCACCTGCAGGGAGGGTCCAAACGTGAACCCCAGTGTTAGCAAATCCTGGACCTTCTGCATGAGGACCTCCTCCTGTCTGCACTGGGCGCATGGAGGGCAGAGACTCTTTTCATTTAATGGGCATCATTCATCACATCTACAGAAAGGCAAGTTTTCTCCACTCTTTTTCTTTCATGCGGCCATTTATCACGTGTCTGTCTTGGAGTTAAAAGAATGATGTAGATAAAGAGGTTGGACAAGAAGTGGAAATTATTATATAAAGTGGGAAATTGAGAATAAATACATTGTCTTTAAGTTCACTGGCTTAGTTTGGCATTAAACTTTACTAATTAAACACACATGGCCATTTTTTCTTTTGCCCTTAGTCCTCTGTGCAATGATTAATAATAAAATAATTCTCTAGAGGAGATCTATTTTCTGATCACTCATTCATTTTTAAAGCTGTCATTAATAGTGCTTCTTTTGAAGAATCTGTTCATTAATTATCCCAAACATTAAAAAATCTATTGTGTAGTTTTCTGATGAAAATAGGATCAGATATATGTATTAAACACAAGAAAATGTAGAACACCACATGGAATTATGAGATAGTATAATTGAATTCTAACACATAGATGTATTCCTTATTTTAACACAGGAATGTGTAGCCTTTTGGATACTCAGTATGTTCTACATACCTTTTTCCAGAGTGTTTGGTAGTTAGAAAAATCCTTCAAATTTGACTTTAAAAATGGTTTCATTTCTAGAAACTGGAAAAGAACAACTTCAGCATAGTAACCTATAGCTTACTGAATGGTAAATTTGGAATTCTATTGTAAATATAAAAGTGAGCAAAATGTCACTCATTTTAATAACTCATTAATTAGTAAGGGAAAGGGGTGATATTACAATCAATTCAAAGAGCATTTGAGCTTTAGTTACAATATAGCCAGTTGTGGTACATGCCTGTAATCTCTGGGAAGCAGGAAAACCCCAAATGTGAGTATAGCTGAGACAACTCAGCAATGTAGTGAGACCTGTCTCAAACTGAAAAACCACACCAAACCACACCACCCCCAAAACAATTAAGATAAGATTGCTGAATTAGGTATAAAACTGGTTAATGTCCTCAGGGCTATTAGCTATAATTGGGGCTTTTTATCAGGACAGAAACTGTTTCATACTGGATAAAATTCTACAAATTAAAAGTAACATCACCAAATCTGGGAGTTCTAAGTATGAAAATGTAGATTGTGTTGAGTGTATTCCCCCAAACCAGAAATTTGTAAGCTTATTGGTTAATGAAGCCCTTTGTGCCCTGTCATTTTTTTCCCCATGGTAACAGAAATGGCTAACAGTTCCATTTACTAAGTAATTAGGTTTAAATAACTCTATGATTTTTGGTGTACCAACAGCTTAGTAGCTGTTTGAACAGATAGCACCACATATTGAAACAAAAATACTTTATCATAAATAACCACATTGCTAAATAGGTCCTGTATGCCTATTGGACACTATACAAAATCTCAAACTTCAGGATCATACTAGATATTACTACTGTCATTTTTTTGTCCATCACTACCGCCCCTGGAAACCTGTAGTTTGCATGATTCCTGACAGAATTTTCTTTATTTCTCTCATTGATTGATTGTTCATTCTTTTCCCCCTCAATAATTGAAAATACCCCACAATAACCATGTGGAGGTTCTTTGGTGCACAGTTTGGGAACCTTGGTGCTAGATATTCTTTAGATGGATATTTCTCCTTGTGTTATATTGAAAGGACAAGCTGTTTTCTTTTTGGCTTTTTACAGACTTTAAAAGAAATGTTTCAAAAAGCACCTTGGGTCTTCTAACTTGTGTGTGAAGGTTTTATTCTTAAATTATGGACTCCTGTGGTGGTAATGTCACTGATTGTACCGGTATATGCTCTAGTCTGTTTATCCAAATAGGCTGAATATAGAGACAGCCAGCGCTTCTGGACCTGGACAGGGTTGGCCATTTGATCAAGCCAAGCATATTTTTTAACTTCGGTCTCAAAACACGTATAAACATTATGGAGGACTCTGGTGTACTTTTGTTTATGTGGGTTTTATTCATTAATATTGATTGTAAAAAGTTAAAAATGAGAAAAGTTACAGTATTTATGACTTTAAAAATAACAGTAATTGGGCCAGGAGTGATGGTACATGCCTGTCATCTCAGCTCTTGGGAGGCTGAGGCAGGAGGATCATCCTGTTTAAGGCCAGCTTGAACTACATAGTGAGTTCAAGGCCAGCCTGAATTACAAAGCAAGACTCTGTCTCAAACCAAACCAAACCAAACCAAACCAAACCACAGTAATTCCACCATATGTTAATATGACCTCCTATTTTTAAACTAAATGACGGTTTTCTAGAATATTTAGTGGGAAGGGTGGCACTATTTTTGTATCTTTTTAATGTTTGGCTTAAGGGAAAGTACGTGTATTGTGTGTAGTGTACTCTACTGAACAGTGTAGTCGGAGAAATTCAGAGTGTTACTCTGGAATAGTTTTGACCCTCTTCCTGCTCTTAGTGAGGCTTTCCACTTTTATACTTAGAAATTATTTTTGTGTAGCTGTGATTTCTTTGCATGTTACTCATAGGCAAGGTACAGATAGTAAATGTAGGACATACGTCTTCTGTCAGCATTAGTCATCTGACATTGTAGTGCAAAGGCAACTGTAGGTGATACATAAGCAAATGGGATGGGTTGTTTCAATAAAGTTTTACTTCTAAGAAACAGGTGGCAGGATCAAGTTAACGTTGGGGCTATGGTTTGCTATCATTTGTTCTCAGGAGAGTTGTAGCTAGACAGGTTCATTAGCTGAAAGCCACTCAACTACAAAGTGGAGGAGTCTGGATTTGAATTTAGCCCTTTTTAGTTTCACAACTGCTGGTTTTCTCAGTTGTCATGCTGTATTCACTAGTAAGGTTCATGACTATAAATTCAGCGTAGAAGCATTGATTATAAATTGTGAAAATAATTTATCTCATTACCCAGTAGGACAGGGACTACCTTTAGAATCTTCCTGGTTCACTAAGATGTTCAGATTTTATTGTTGGAAATAATATAACACCAGAATATTTTAATTATAAAATATATATATACCTAAAAGTATCTTCCTTTAAACAGTCTAAAGAATAACTTTATCCTGTTTACATTATTCTTTAGTATAGAGAGTACCTGTGGTACTGAATTTAAACAGCCACAGAATGATATATCGCAGTCACTTTCCTTGTTGCTGGGACATGATAGCGACCACTCACAGCTTACAGAGGTGTTTATTTTAATCCCCTTTCCTCCCTGGCGGGCTGGCTCTGGGGAAGAAGCATGGGAGCAGGGCTTGTCACTGAGGGAAGCTGCTCCACTCTTGGCTGACAGAGGCCAGAGGCCCAGGATATGGGGAAGGAGGTGGGCCCTTCCAGGCCTTGCTTCCAGCGAGCCCTCCAGTAACCCAGCCACCCTCCACAGGCCCCTCTCGAGTGCTTGAAAAGTCTCTTCTACCCTCACAGCCCAGTCATCCAGCTTTTTCTCCTAGGAATAACCACCATTACCAGTTGCTTCTATCCTTTGTGTGTGCACGTGTAGGTATATAGCTCTTTTACACGGATAGTGTTGTGAGATCATTCTGTTGCCTTATTTTATAACAGATTGTGATGAAATGGTGGAAGTCAATCCGTACATGTGTATATTGGGCTGTCAACTATTAGAAAGCAAGAAGATAACTTTATATTTTTAACCTCATTTACTACTTGCAGAATAAGTTTGCATTGTTATTTGGTAGGCTGAGGTGTTTTTGTTGTTGTTGTTTGTTTTCTTTTTTTGCTTGTTTGATCTGCTGAGGGTTGAACTCAGAGCCTTTTCACTAAACTATGTCCCCAGCCCTTTATTTATTTATTTTAGAAAGAGGGTTTTCCTAAGTTGCCCAGGCTGAGCTTGAACTTGTAAACTTCCTGCCTTAGCTTCTCATGTGAGTAGCTTTAATAACAGTGTAAAAAATAAAACACCAAACCAAAAAGATCTTGCTTTGGCATTTAGTGGATAAGAGTAAATAATTGCACAAAGTCCTGCCGTGGAACTGAAGTATTATTAAGAAGATAATACATAAACACTTAAAGTAAGAAGACATCATAGAATTGCTGTCTTTGTCCATGAACTAGACAGTAACTGTCTTGGTTACTTTTCTCATTGCTGAACCAAAATACTCAGTGGCCAAAGTTAAGGGAGGAAAGTTTTATTTAGCTCACAGTTTGTAGATGTGTCAGTCCATAGTTGGCTGGGTCCCAGGCAGGGTGGCTCGTGGCAGAGGACACCTATTCATGGCAGTGGAAGGAGGGCAAAGGCAGCAAGAGAGGAGAGAGAGACAAGCCTCTTTCCATCCCTTATGTTGTACACAGACCCTCCCCTCCCCACACCCTTAAGCCCAACATTGGACCATGAATCCACCCCAAACTATAGAAGCTTTACCCCATGACTGCAGTGAGGCTTTTGGGGGTCATCTAGACCCAAACCAGTAACTAGAGGTGAAAACAGAGAGGTATTAATGTGGACTTTATGAAGCGGAAAGATAAAGTAGCTGAAGTAGTTTTTGACAATTTATATGGTTGGATGGTGTGGGGCAGATGCATGGAAGGGAAAACAGTAACAATACTGCCAGTTGTCCTCAGCGCTCCTGACTGACGAAGAAGGAAGTGCGTGCTTAATTAGCAGCAGTGGAAGACAGAGTGATCCAGAGAGTTGCATAGGAATTCTTTTATGTCAGTTTCCTCCTTTGCTGGTGGGTCCCAGGTACACAAAAGATAGTGAATTATTTGCAGGGTTGGTACCTGGCTGAAGCCACAAGCTTGGACTAAGATGTGGCTACAGACTATTTTACAAGTTCATGTAAAGAGTACATTTGAGATGCTAGTAAATTCTGCTCATAGGCACTGTGTTAACTTCGCCACAATGACAGAGTATAGAGGTTTGTGTTTAGATAGTATCAATGAATGTGGGCAAAGAGTATATTCTTTGGGAATCCACTGCAGATAGCATCACTAGAGCAAGTTTAGAGACACGATAAAGTTTTTAAAAATAGAGCTTTGATTGTGGTAATTCATGAGGCTAGAGAGTTACATTGTTCTCATGACTGAAAAGTAGTTACTTACTGGAATTTAAGAGTTGCTAAATTCTAGAGCTACAGGTAAGCAGACTTGAGAGGTAAAAATTTTTAAAGCATATGGGATTAAAAACTGCCAGAAAAAGTCAGCCTTCTTTTGAGGGTCTAGTTCAGACTCGTTAGTACATGACAGCGCACATGTAGAGCATATGCCAGTTGCTTGTCACTCCTTGCTTCTGTAGCTTTTATTAATGCTGCCTGTTTTTCGGTGCTTTTCATATTGTCTTCTTTTGTCCTCTGCTGAGGACTTTAGCATTGACAGTCTGCAGTGTCCTATGTCTCATGTTAATCCTTTGAGGCTAGAGCATATCTCACACTGATAGAATAGACGGACCCAAACTTTATTATGGCATTAAGATATATCTCTTTATGGTGCTTGTCCTGCCAGTATAGCTTGTCTGTACGGGCTCAATCAGTTGGCATTTACCTTGAAGAGAAACGAGCAGAAAGGAAGTGTGTTGCCTTCTGTCCAGGAGCAGTATGGGTTTAGCTGGGTACTGAAAGACAGAATGGATGGTAGAATGAAAAGCTACATAAGTTAGAAATGTTCTGTAGCACCACTTCACCTTGCAAGAAAAGGGCACTAATTATATTTGTAAAGTAGGACTAGCACTTCTTGAGATGCTCTGCTAAGTGCTTTGCATAAATTATTTCCTCTCTTTACTACGGACCTGTAGCCTTGTGTTATTTTTTTGGTTTTACAGCTGAGAAAGTGGAGTCCTAGAGAATTACATTCCACACAGAGAAAATGTTAGGGGTAAGAATGCATTTTAAATAACTACAGGTCCTTTACACATGCTATTTATTTAATAGTTTGTTTCTCATTATTCCTCTCAACAGCCTTGTGAAACTTGGGATATTTGTAGTAAGAATCCTAGTTCCAGTTAGGGGAATTGAGGTATAGAGGTAAAGTAACTTGTCCCGGGTTACACTACTATTGAGGGACAGTTAGAACAACCTGTTTCCAAGACCCATGCCTTAGCAAACAAACACTATCTTTACCCTACCAATGAGAAACAGAAAATGTAAGGGTTTAATGTTAAGTTTGAAGCAATTAAAGAAGAAACAAAGTGTTCATTTATTTGAAAAAAGCTTCTGGGCTAGAAAGCCTTACTGCAGACAATTGAAAAACTATTTGTGGAGCCCAGACACAAAGAGAAGACTGCAGAGATTTCAAGGCTTTGAAGGAGACTCCTAATCATACTTTCCTTTTATGAACCTTGCTTGCACAATAAAGCTCCAAGCAAGGTATTTAAATGCATATTTAGGGGGAAGAAAGAGATTCTCACTCTTGCACATTCTCTCAATTAATAGGCAGGGCCGTGCACTTGGGCCTGAGGGGCTAAGCTGATGTTAGTCTGCCAAGGGCTCCCTTGTGGTGGTCACATGGTCTATTTCTTCCTCTAGAGCTGTCAAACTGGAAACCTTTAGTGGAGTCAAGTATCTCCAATCAATTTGAATCTTCCCTCAGAGGAACAGAGAGCGGATGTATGGAGAAGTGAGGCTTTCTGTCTGCTTCTGGAGGAAGGTTTCCCTAAATATTCATTGACTAGTGCTTGAGTAAATTTAAAAATATGTGACTTGCTTTGGAGGACAGCAAAATTTGTAACATTTAACCAAATCTAGAGTTACGGAGGAAGAAAATTTATTTATTCTTGCTTTTATTCTTTTGTAGATTCTACACGAGGTGTAAAAAAAGTATTTTTTTTAAAAACTCAAATGTTGAGAATATTTTAATGCTAAAGAATTCTTTTAAATTTTAATACTTAATATTTAATAATTTTTTATTTAAGGGATGTGAATGGGATGAAAATGGCAATAAAGAGACATGTATCTGTAATAAATTATGAAAAATTTATATTAATTTTTACTGCTTTGATAACCACATGACTATTATCAGTGACATAAGGCTGGGAAGGAAACTACAGTTAATACAGCTTAGTTTTTTCTACTGTAAGACAAGTGTTAAGCTGAAAATAATTTCATGCATTCGCATCTATCATTAGGGAGGTCAATAATTAGTATTTACAGAAAGAGTGACACAGTAGTCAGGAAACAGAAGACAGTACCCTAGCCCCAGTTGCAGTATAATTTATGTGATTTAAAAGATTTTAAAAATTTAATTACATATATTTAGGAAGTATCTGATAAAACAGTTCAAATCAAGTTGCGAATATGTATTTATTTACCTTTCTCAGAAATAGATTTTGAGCTTTCACCAATTTTTTACCCCTTCTCCCTTCAGCAAATTATGCAATTCTAGAATTCTGAGTTTATTTATTATTTTCACAATATGGAAAATAAATTATTTTGGGTTTGGTGAATACACTGCATAATTGAAAGAAAGAATAGTAACCTAACATCAATTAATGTTACATGGAATCCAGCGTGATGCTGACCAGTGACCATTTTCATTTTTATGAAAAAAACACTAGATTTGGAGTGCATATGGACTTTCCAAGGTCACAGAAGTAGACAAAGCAGACTAGAAATCTTTGCTCTTTTTTTTTTTAGTTAATTGCACTTTCTGCTACATTACATGGTCTGCCATGATTTAAGCACTTCTAGGTACTTTTAAATTAGCTTTTTTTTTTCTTTTTTTTAAGTACAGAGGTATTAGTTTCTCATCAAAACATTAGGAAATTTAGAAGGCGGTAAGAAGAGAAGCTGAAGTTGCCCTCTTTACCTTCTGCTTCTCCTTGTGCCCCTCACGGAGATACTCACTATGATTGGTATAATACGTTCTTTTGCAAGATTCTAATGTTGTGTCTGTACATAAGTAATTTCCATATAATCTGCCACAGAATTAAGCAAAATTAAACGCCTTCCATTTTAGTCCATATTTCTTGTCATCCAGTATGGACTGTGTATGCTATTTTTAACAAATGATTCTAATTTGTTTTGTTGCTGGAATTGGAAGGACCTGTGAGGTATGATAGCTGCTTTGCTTTACAAATAAGAGAGGTTATTTGCATAAAGCCCCATAGTATTCAATTCTGGTAAATGGCTCCAGTATTTAGACTTTTGTTCCCCTTGCTGACTATCTCTCCACTCATTCTGTAAAGTTAAAAGCCAAGTATGTATCACAAACAGGCAAGTATGATACGTGTACTAAGGAAGCCTCTGTACAGAATCGAATCTGTGAACTAATACCGAGCACACAGCAGACACTCAACTAATTTTTCAGTGTGCTCTATTGTAAAACAGAGAGGGTTGCACCAGACCATTTTAAAGGAAACTTCTCACAATAAGTGCCTTGTGATGTTTGTTTCAGGTTTCATCAGAGAATTTAAGCTATTTATCATTAGATTCAAGCAGGTTATGCAGTAGTGAGTGAGTCTTGATTCCATTTGCCAGTGGGTGGAGTCTCCTTAGGTCCCAAGTTGTTTGGTCATTGTAGGCCAGGCCTCTTGGAATCCTTTTCCCCTAGTTGCTTGTTCCAATTAAAGGAAAAACTTGTAAATCTGGAAAGGGATTGCAAAAGGGAGCCGGGATTGGTTAGGCAATATCCAGAGTGAGTAAAAATCTGATGTCACACATTTTAGGTCAGATCATACTGTGTGCTACAGTGAGCTACATTATATTCCTGTAGTCCCTCTTACACCTAGGTGGTATGGCTGGAAGTGGGGTGTGGGACAGAAAGGGAATTGAAATGGTGCTAGTGGTGATGTAGTTTGAGGGGGATGGAGTGTGATCTATGTAAAATAGTGTTTACTGGCCCCGACTGGGTATGAATTCATGTACCATGTTGACGTAAAATATGAGGTGGTATGCCAGGTAGCCGTGGGTGTACAGACACAGGTGGAGTTGATGGGAGCTTCAAAGTTAAAGATTTCTTGATTTGTTTCATTACTGTTCTTAGGAAATGATGGAAGTATCCCATGGGGTTCAACACTATAGTTGAAAACAGTGCATAAATGGTCTCTTAAGAATATCTACAAGTGACATGACTGCTTATATTTCAAATAGCAAGCCAAGAAACTTGCTTAGAAAACCACTTGAGCATGTAATAAAAACCATCACTTGCTAGTGTAACATTAAATCAGCTAAGATGTGGAAGATGAAAACTTTTACAAGTTAAATTTCCTGAAGTGTGTGAAGCCTATTTCCTGGAACAATTGGTCTTCTGGATCACTTCAATATTGAAATGCCTGCGTTAACTTGATTGGAGCTCGCCAATTATAGTTGCACATTCAAAATGACAAAAGAGACATGAGGATCCTTCAAAATATTAAATATTATTACTAGCTTAGAAAATTAGAAGGCACAGAAAGATAGTCCTACCTACCTTGTAAATTAGAGTAAAATAAAATCAGCCTACAGGGTTGGTAGCATTTAGCCTTAGAACAGTTGTCTAGCATGTGTGAGGCCTGGATTCTATCACCAGAATCACAGAATAAACAAATAACAAATAAACATGAAGGTGTGTTATGTGTAAGTATCAATAATCCATTGTGAATATATTGTGTTGCAAACATTGGTAAATACAAAATTTAAAAATAAATTTGTGTCAAGCATGATACTAAGGATGAGTAAGACTGGTGGACTCTTTTCGTCATTTATGTGATTGATGGATAAAAACAGCCAGTATTTGTGTAACAAAACTCAGTTTTAGCTAGTCTTTAAAACAACTTTAGAAAAGAAGTATTTATCTGCCTACTTGAAAGAAATTGAAAGGAAAACTTTTGTTTCCAGTCTCTTGTGTAGGGTGAATTATTGCCTGGTTTTGTGATGTTTTATTTATTTCTTACAAAGTTGGTTAAAGAATAATCTTGCAGTGTTTCTTTTACAGTGGCTTCACGATCTTATAAGGCCATCTAAATGAAGTTAGCAATTTATATTTGTTGGGCACTGTCCACTAGTTTTCTAAGCATTGTTCATAAAATTATTTAATGATGATAATCTTATTAAACACTAATTACCCTCATTTTAGAAATACAAAAGCTAAGGTACAGAGAGGTTGCATAACTTATCCAAAGTTAGACAGCCGCTGGAGTAGTCTCTGAGCCAGGCAGTGTGGCTGGCTCACAGCCTGCCCTTCTGACCTGCCACTCTACCACAGCCTCTTACACCTTCTCACCCTGCACGTGGGTGGGCTCCTTGGGCACCTGTTGAGAGTGAGGTGGATAGGGCAAGAATGTGAGCTGGGCTGAGTTTTGTCCCTAGACCAGGCAGTTCACATTCAGGTGGGGATTGGGGAACTCAAACCAACTGAGAAAACTCATCAGGATTTGCAGAGTACAGGGAGAGCGGACTAGGCAGCCTCAGCCAGGGAATGGGATACGAGCTAGGCTTTCCTGTTCCCAGGCGAGGGTGTGTGCCTCCCACAGGTGTTGGTTGCAAGTGTAACTCTTCATAGAGGTGCTCAAGAATTCTTGGCTGTTACCTTCCCTTATACCCCTAATTGCCTGGCTTTACAGTCTGGCTTGTGGGATGCTGTGTGAAAGGGTACTCAAGTGAGACAAAGCCCACACTTCTGTGGGCTCTTGAGTGTTCTCAGTTCTTGAAAGGGAGGCAGCACCCTGTTACTTACATGGGCTGAATCAGGGTAGTAGCAGTGCTGCATTCAATAAACTGGAGAATAAACTGGATACAAGAGCCAGTTTATTCTCCAGCTTACAACCAGGGTTCTCACACTGTGAACCTCAGATTTGGGGGGATGACCCCCCAATAGACTTCTTATATTTTGGAAACATGCACTTTTAGTGTGGACCACTATGAACATGTACAGGGTGATTCCAGTGGTAGTGGCAAGTCTTATTTCAGGGAATCTTGATGTTTCTGGGGAGAGTACAAACTGAATCCTTTAAATGTAAATTAAGAGTTCAAATCCAAGACATTGATATTCTGGAAACACAGGTGCCAAGTTGATTCATTGTAGGAGGTGGAGTTTAGAATAACTGTGAATCTTGGGGCAGTAAATAGAGGCAGCAGGAGTGAGAAAGCAAATTTATAATCCAGAGACTCTACTATCCTGTTTACCACAAATATTGTCAGTATTCTGCCTTCTATACTTGGTTTTATGCCAAGGTATAATTTCCTTATCATTTTGGGAGTCCTAAACAAGGTGTCAGGAGTATTTGTGTTTGAGAAATGTTAGTATCTGATAAATGATAATCAGCTAAATACAATTTTAAGGATCAGATTATCAATAAATTCTTATTTAAACTGGTATTTGTTGTAAAAGCTCTTGTTAAGAAAACTGTAAAAGTGAGCCTCATTGATCTGGCAGATTTTCTGGCCTTGTGTTTGTTGGCCTTGTGTTACTGACAGTTTGTTTCATTGTCGCTTTACTGTTGACAGTTGCCAGACACATGTGAGGATGATCATAGAAGAGTTTCCAGTGCTAGATTAACAAAGACACTCCTGTAAAGTGGTACAACCACTGTGGAAATTAGTCTGGAGATTTGTTAAAAAAACTAGGATTAGAGGCCCCATTTGACCTAGCAGTGCCCCTTCTGGGTATTTTTCCAGAAGAATTAGAAGTATCATACCACAGTGATATTTGCACACCCATGTTCATAGCAGCACAATTTCTAATAGCTAAATCTTGGAAACAACTCAAATGGCCATTAGCCAAGGAATGAATAAAAAAAGGTGTGGTATTTTTATACAATGAAATACTGCTCAGCTATAAAGGATGAACTTGAGGCTTTTATAGGTATATGGATGCAACTAGAGTGAAATAAATGAGGCCCATATATGTAAACAAAGAGTAAATAGGTTCCAAAATCTATAATAGCGGTTGAGAAAGGGAAAGAAACTGCTCAAAAGGAAAGAACAGCTGGAATGAGGGAAAGGAGAAATGAAGAAAGGGAAAAGAAAAAAATACACACACAAAGATAGCTAAGATAATGATACTACTAATTTCTTTTAGTTCATTGAAAGGAAAGGTTTGTGCTTGTGTGATCAGTTTTGCATGCCTGTATTTTATAATCTGAGCAACTACTTTGAAGATAACAGTACACAGTATATTAACCTTAATTTCCTGTTACCTTATTTTGAAATTTTGTATCATTTTTATTGTTTTTTTCTCTTTAAAATTAAAAAAAAGATAAGAAAAAAAAGCACTCCCCCATCCTGAACCTCATGCCAAATAGAGGCCAGCGTGTTTATTGTTGATGCATTTCCTGTGATATGTTCACTGAAATCTATAGGCAAAAAGTGGCCTGAGAGATCGTGAGTGTTTGTGTTAGTAATTATGGCATTACTGAGAGTTAGTAAGGCTAGTTTTAAATCTCTTTCTCCCATCTTTCTTTCTAATATCTCAAGTAATTTAACAGTTGAAATAAACTCTAGTGAGTGGTATCTTTATTCCCATTTGTTGAGTCTTGCTGTGTTCTAAGCATTTCCTGTAAGCTTTATTGCACTTGTGCATTTAAATTGCACCCACCCAGTTTAATCCTGTGAGGTAAAAACTGTTATCTTTTTATACATGAGCACACTGAAGTGTCCAAAGTTTTTGTTGAGTGGTACAGATACCATACCACAAACCGAAGTTGGATTGAGTTTAAAATCTGTGCTCTTCCTTGCTGCGGTAACATTATTCTAATGAACTCTTGGGGGAGTACTTTATGAGAAATATTTATTTTCTTCTTGTCAAATTCATCACAGATCATGTGATGTGTAATAAATGTAACAGGAGGTAAGGTTTCTACTTAATTAAGTAACATTTATTGAGATCTAGCATCTTCTACTATTTTCCTTTCATCTTTTATTCTTTTGAGGACCTTCTGGACTGTTGTGCAAAAGATAGTCTGTTAAAATGCAATGAAGCAAACGTACGTCTTTTTGTCTGTCTTAAATACTAAAATAGAAACACTAAATTTACTGGAAGAGAAAGTAGGCAGAAATCTCGAAGACACAGGTGCAGGCAGAGAGTTCATGAACAAAACCCAGACTGCAAGGGAAATAGTACAAAGAATCAACAAATGAGATCTCACCTTACTGAAAGCTTTTACGCAACAAAAGAAATCACCAACAGAGTGAAAAGACAACCCACAGAGTGGGGAAAAAATTATAGCCAGTTGTTCCACAGACACGGACTTATATCTAGAACATATAAAGAATTTAAAAAAATCACACCAGGGCTGGGGATATAGCTCAGTGGAATAAGTGCTTGCCTGGCAAGCACAAGGTCCTGAGTTCAATCCCCAGTACCGCAAAAAAATAAATAAATAAATAAATAAAATAAAAGGTTTAAAAAAAAAAAAATCACACCACCCCAAATTCAAAGACCGAATCTGAAAATGGGCATCTGAGATGAATAGACTTCTCAGATGAATTAGAAATGACAAATAAATACATGAAAAAATTGTTCAAAATATTGGTCATTCATGAGATGCAAATTAAGACAACACTGAGATTCCGTCTCACTCCAGAAAGAATGGTTACTTTCAAAAAATTAATACCAAATGCTGGTGTCCTTGTGGGGAAAAAGGAACCCTTCTCCATTGTTGGTGGTAGTGTGGATTGGTGCAACCACTGTGGAAATCAGTATGGAGAGTCCTCAAAACCTAAGATAGAGTTCTCGTTTGACCCAGTCATTCCTTTTCAGGGTATCTTCCCAGAAGAATTAAAAACATCGTATCACAGTGATATATGTGCACCCATGTTTAGAGCAGCACAGTTTGTAATAGCTAAATCTTGGAACCCCACATAAAAAAGATGTTTTTTTTTTTTCACAATGGAATATTACTTAGCCATAAGGAGGGGTGAAATGGAATCTTTATAGGTAAGTAGATGCAACTCAGAATATACTCATAAGTGAAATAAGTCAGACCCATACGTGTAAACATCATGTCTCACTAGTGTGAGAAAATGAACAAGTAAATAAGATCCAAAATGTACCACAGATACTGTGAATTCGGAAGAAATGTTCAAAAGAAAGGACAAACTGTGATGGGGGAAAAGGGAAAGGAAGAAATGAAAAAATATACGCATACCCAAAATAGTTAAGATAATTAACAGCTTGTTTCTCTTAGCTCATTAATGAGAAAGTTTTGTGCTAATATTGTTTAGACAATGTATTATGCCTGTATCTTCTGCTCTGAATAACTACTACAAAGACAGCAATACACAATGAGTCAACCGTTGTAATTGTCCTACTAACCTGTTTTGAAACTCAGTTTCATTGTTATGTTAATCTTTTTTCTCTTTAAAATAAAAACAAAATTCCAACCTTGTACCTGCTTTATGACATGCATATTAGTATTAGTCAAGCACCACATTTCATTGGCTCTAAGTTGTACTCCCCCCACAACACATTTAACATCTCAAATCTTGGAGTTTCTTATGTAGGATTATCCATGTTTTATTTCTTAGTATATAATAAAATGACAGTTATCTGCAATTGCTGCTTTGTTAAATTCAGTGAAATATTGAGGCACATGTAGAAAATTAGAAAAAGAAATACACAGATATTGGGGTTGTGTGCTTATTTATAGTTTACTTATAGGAGTATATAATCAAAATAGTTTTTGAATAGTTATCTCTGCTGCTTCTAACTCTTTGATCTCCCATCATCTAAGTTACCAGTGTGTCTTGCTGATGGGAGTGCCTTCAGCAGTCTTTCCCCAAGGCATAAAACACTGTGGACCACTCACCTGGTGATCTGCAAACTATCATACAGAGCTGTGTTGTTTTCATACTCATTTTGGTGTTGTGTAGATTTCATTTAGCCTTGAATTTACTGGTTGAAATCTTTGTAACTTTGGGAACAGCATCATCTTCCATAACATTCTGACTTTATCTTCTAAATTCTCTTGAATTAATATTAGGCCAGTAAACAGTTGAGCATAGATTGATCCTGATACCCACACAGTAGTGTTTTCCCATCTTAAGCTTTCCCCTATTGCTTCCTGATTATTGTTGCTTGATTTTCAATATATTTTCCATGTTGCAGGTTCATTTTGCTGTCAATAATTATTTCCACTGACATCTATTATTTTCTCATCTCCTTTGTTAAAATAATGTCTTATTTTTGTTGGCTGTGTGCTTATTTGTGTTGCTTTTGTGTTTGTCAAACATAGTAGGGCCAATTACCTTATGAAAATTCTCTCAGACTAAATATGCCCTTGGCCTGCAGTAAATGTCAAGGTGTCAAATACAGGAGTGGCTGTGTATGACCGTGCATGTCTTCTCTTTGTACCTGATAGAGTTGATATTATTTTATTCTTGAGGCTTTCTTTTTTATTACAAAATTTTGAAAGTTGAAAATGCATAAATAGACTTTTTTAGTATTTTTAAAGATAAAATGTATAGGATTTTGTAATGAGATTGTATATTAAAAATGTTAATGCTTTTATGTTGTTTTAACTGTACTGTTACTAGATCCTCAAACTTTTATTAAAACTATAACAATATAGAATTGTATAGAATACAGTTCTTTCAGTAAACCACCAGACTCCTGGTAATCTGAGCAACTTGGGATAGCAGTATGTAATATAACAGCCACTATAATTCCTATCATTTTGTTCTGAAACCCTGTATCACTTTCATTGTTTTTGCTGGTTTGTTTTTGTCTATGTTGTTGGTATTTTGCTACTGTTCTTTTTTTTATTGTTCTCTTTAAAGTAAAAAAAGAATAGATTAATAGAATACAATTCTTGTATAATACTTTAATAAAGGAGCACAATAATGAACTTAAGGTAAAGCAGTCTTTAGGAGAAAATATAGCAGTACTCAAGCAAGGTTAAAGGTGTGAATCCAGTTTTATTCTTACAATCACACACAGTACAAGAAATGAAACAAATGCGTTTTCTTTGCATAGTGAGTTGCTATCCCAGGCCATGTTAAAGACATTTCCCCTTTATCTTTACATTTTCATTGAAATCTATTGCTGTGCCTGTCAGTGCAAATTATCTGTTTTACTTCTATGTTTCCAAAGAGCACACACTTTTCACTGTAGCTACCTCTCAGCCTAACATGTATGAGTGTGTGTGTGTGTGTGTGTGTGTGTGTGTGTGTGTGAGAGAGAGAGAGAGAGAGAGAGAGAGAGAGAGACTGCCCAAATCATTCTTGATGTGCCCTTTACAAATGCATTTACATACTCTTCTTCCATCACTTTTCTCCTGCTTGTGCATTTACGTAGACCCTGTGGAATTCTGTGCTTGTATAGCTAATTCTCACACGTGAGAGAGTGCTCTAGAGTAGAGAAACTATAACTGATGCACTGTTTTCTTTCTTGCATTAGTCCAGCACTGCAGCAGAGCAGCTGTCATTGTTTTGCACAATTTCGTTTTTCCTCCAAAACTGCCTGTGGCAATTTGTACTCATATGTTATTACCCAAGGGTTTTGCAAGCAATAAAATAACGTATCTCACTACTTAATGGCCTAATGTGATTCCCTTTCAGAGGAGCAGCAAGTAGAAGGCTCCTTTCACTTTTCCTCTTCGCTGACCATGCAATATTAAGCCTGTTGGGACATGTTTTTTGATGTGCTGCCAGAATGCAGAAAGAGATACTCCTGTATTATAATTGTGTTTCCTTCAGATTCTTATAAACTGGTTATAGACAAAGCTCAGATACGGTCAGAAATAATACTAAATGTTCTACATGTAATCTTGCCTGGTAGGGAAATTTATTAATGGGATATTTTATATTTAACATAATTTTTGAATTATATCTTTGGATCATATTGTAAAAAATCAGTATGACATTGTGTTGGTGAAAGTACTAAATATTTTTCTTTTCTGCCATCCATTTATTATGTTATACATGTCTATGCATTTTAAGTGCCTATCATGAATTGTATTACTATATTTTAAAAATCTTACATATACATACAGACACATACTGTTTTTAAAGTCTACCGTATACTGTGTATTGTGCTAGATGCTAGGCCTATACCATCGAACAACGTTGATGGGCCCCCTGCTCTCCACATTTATGGCTAAGCTAGTACTCTGCAGTGTGGAGATAGCCACATACTGGTGGGAAGAGTCTCATTGCTGTACTGGTGTCATTGGGAACAGCTAGAAGGAGAGGAATATGCTCTTTCGGCAGTTTAGTACTGCAGAAGCCTCCATGGCTTTATCAGTGTTTAAGCAGTCTTTCTTGCCTGCTTTCGCTAGAGCAATTCTCTGTTAGATATACCAAGTAGTAATGAGACCAGGGAACGCCTCTGTCAGTCTAAGACTGCAGCCGAACTGTTGTCACAGACTCTTGCTTTCCCTGTCACACTTTCTCCCCTGTGACACTAGAATTTTATATTGTTTAGGAACAGAAAAACTTAACTCCAAGTACCACTATATCTTTTTATGTTAGCAATATCATGGCAAGACAGTTAATGGTTCTAGTGTACTGTATATAATAAAATCTTAATCTTGTATACTTTGATATACCTTGAAAGTGGTGGTGGCTAAAAAAGGCTTTTGCCTGATCAGTTTGATGTCCTATGATGACTGTAATGAGAGTCAGTTTTGAAGATATGTGAAACTAGGTTGTTTATTCTTAAAGGAATCTGTAACTTAGGTAATCCAAAATAATTAAAACACCCCTGTCCCGCCTGTCCCCTTTCAAGCCACAGAATTACCTGCAATTCATATGAAAAAGTGGTCTGTGGGCAAAGAAGACAGATGTGCCCTAAAGAATACAATGTCAACTACCAAGAGGCTCTCCGAGGGGCCAGATGAGTGATACAGAGAGGTGCTCCGAGTTCAGAGAAACATGAGAGTGTTCTGGGCTACATCCTGTGGAGTCTCTCAGAACAACCGTGAATTTATTTTAAGGAATAAAGTAGACAAAAACAAGGAGCAGCCGGTATTTTAGAAGAGTGCACTAAAGGCGTGAAAGTACCCATTTTTGTATGGAACGTCCTGTGCATGGATTTGATTGGCTGAGAGAAAGGATCCTTGAGGCAGGGGCTGAAAGTTCTCGGGTTCTATGCAGTGTGCACATGAGTGTGTAGCTTTGCACAGTCTTAGTGAAGACAGTCTTCCCTCTAGCCTGGGCCTCTCTCCTTTGTTCTCTGCCCCTTCTTAAAGAAATGTCGGGTGCTGTAAAATTTCCAGGGACAGAAGATGGTTTTGCTCAAAAGGATTTTGAAAACCACTGGAAGAGGATTGATTCAGGATACTAGTGTTTGACTGTGACTTTGCAATACTTTCTAAGGTGGATTTTGGAATGGATTTTTCATGCTGATACCTTTTTTTAGTATGCTTATTCAAACTGTAAGATTTAAAACCCATTCCCAAACTCACATGAGGTAATTCGACATGTACACTGAGGAATACATGATTTCATTCCAATTTGTAGTGAGGCTGTAATTAATTTTAGTAAGTGTTATGTCCCGAATATGATCACTTATTTCATCTTATTTAGTGTTTATATCTCTGTGACGGACACATTATTGTCTCTGTTTTATAGCATTGCAAACTGAAACACAGGTTAATTAACTTAAGACAGCTAATAATGGGTAAGATGTGAACTCATGCCTGCTTAATTGCCTGGCCTTCTAAAGTTGCCTTTTTTAGTGGAGAGCAACTGAGAATTTATTGTACACTCTAACATTAAAATAGACATATTATTTATGACAACCATTTATTTTAAAATAAAAACGTACATCTTCATGTTTATGTAGACAGCTATAGATAGAATTTAAAAGTCAAAGGTAGAGGAAGTTCAACTATGTAAACAAGATCTTATGACTTAAGAAAAAGTTAAATCTTTATTCCTCCAAATTGCTTAAAATTCTTAGGATTTTCTAAATTAAAGATGAAAAATGTAACCTAGAAGCCTATTTCATTTCCTGAGACATCATATGGAAGTCTGAGTTAGTGCTCAGGATGCTTAAATATGTGAGCCCAGATTCAGGAACAGAGGAAAAGGCAGCAGAGAGAGAATAAGAAGAGATGCACAACCCTCTCTGCCACCGTCTTGAAGTTTCTGTTGCTCCTCCCCGCAGTTTCCATCAGGGATTACACAGGCCTTTGCACGTAGGCACATCTCTAGCCCTTTATTATTTTTTATTTTGAGACAAGATCTAAGTCCAGGCTTTGGTAGAACTTGTGATCCCCCTGCCTTAGCCTCTTGGAGTGCTGAAACTACAGGCATACACTGCCAGGCATAGCTGAAAGCCTTCTTTTTAGGGCCTTGTTTATATTTGTTACTTCTCAACTATTTTCTTCTTTTCCATTATTCTAATATTAATTCAATTTAATATAGTTTATGTTATAAAGGCATTTTTATAGTGTAAGACTCATTCTCTAGAATGGTGTTAGGAAGGCATTCTCAGTGAAATCAAACCTGGTCAGTCAGGCTTGACTTAGATTGTTAGTTTTTATTCTGTTAAATCTGTTTAAAACAAACCTATAAACTATTTTATGAATTTCATAAGCATAGCTTCTTATTACTTTATTAATAATATATACACCATAATATAGCCTCTAATGCAGTAATACTTTATGTTTGTGGTCATAAGTCAGTCTACTAAAGGAGGTGAAATACTACGTATGTTTTAGAATATCATTTGAGTGGGGGTGATGAAAAAGTTCATGAATACTTACGTGCTAAATACAGAAGCCAGCACGGCACTGTCTGCTTGGGTACACGTTGCCGTCTTACTGGCTTGTTTGTAGCTCCGCTTTGCCTCCTCAACAGGGAGTGCTTTTTTGGTGGGAACACTGGATACAGTTGGCATCTGGCCTCAGTTTCCCATGCCATCCCAGGTTTCCCATGACACATTTGAATGATCTTCAGAAAGATGTTTTGGGGGACTGTGTAAATGGTTAAGGAGATAGAGGATTAATGTGTGGTCTGTTTCTTTTCCATTAAGATAAAGATTGCAACTTGAAAGATCTGGTTGCCAGTTTGTTTCTTTTATACTTTTAATCTTGAAATTTAAATTTTGTAAATACCTAGACTTAACCTGCACATGCTCATCAGTATAGTAATTATGTGGTCTTATCTCTATTATATAGGTACAAAAAATAATATTCTTGAACTTTAGAAATTTAGCATTGCTTGGTTGAAATAAACTAAGACATATTTTCTTCGAGTCCTTATTTACTAAAGAAAGTGGAAAATCAGATCATTGGAGAAATTTGTCTCTCAAATAGGGAACAAGCTAGGGATTAAACTCAGGGCTGTATGCCTGTTAGGCAAGGGCAAGTGTTCTATCCTTGGAATGGTAAATCTTCCTAATTTTCACTGTAGTACATTTTATTTAGAACTTTTTGAAGAAAAGAAGTAATTGTCATTTTTCAACATACATTTGCTACTGTATTTCTTTTCTTGGTCAGGAAGCAAAACATATTTCATGCATTTTGGTTGACTATAGTTGAAGCCTTCTATTAATTTGAAAGATTGAAAGCCTTTTCTATTATATAGTTGCTAGAAACAAAGAAAAAAAAAATAAGTGATTTTTTTCTTGTTTGAATCCATGACTAAATTGTAAAGCTGTCTCAGTATGTAATGTATTGGATCCTAAAACTTTAAATGAAATGATATGCTTTTATGAACTGAATCTGATTTATACATGTGTTAGATAGTTTTCTTCTGTAACCAATAGGAACTTAAAATCTACTTTTCTAAATTTAGATATTTTGAATACCAAGCTTTTTGAAATTCAGATACAATTTTGACCTTTGAGAGTTACCTTTAATAATTGAAGGTTGTGATCATATTTTACTAGGTGGGTATAAAGAAGTTAAAATTGACTCTAAGGCTATTTCTATGTGTAAACTGTTCCAGATAGTATAATAAAGACTGTTAGTGTGATTTGGGGATAGACTAGGGTTAACTAGTGGGAAAAGAAGAGTTAGTTATTTTACAAACTATATACTACCTTAGTTACTTTTCTCTGGTTGCTGAGACAAAATACCTGATGCCCAAAATTAAGGAAGGAAAGGTTTATGTAGCTTACAGTTTGTGGAGGTTTCAGCCCATACTTGGCTGGCTCCGAGGCACAATGCCACATGGCAGAGGGCAAAGGATTGTGGCAGTGGAACAGCAAAGCAGCAAGAACAAAGGGGGGTGGCAGAGCTAGCAAGCCTCTTTCCCTCCCTTATATTGTAAGCAGGCTCCTCTCACCCAGAGGACTGTAGCACTCACATAATCTCCATGCCCTCCTCTTGCACAGGCTCAGGATGAGTACAAAGTAAGCACCCTGGCTCTTAAGCTTCTAAACTTCTCACACTGACCCAATGAACAACATCCTAGAGCAGGAAGGGCATGTCTTTTTCACCCCCCGCCCAGAGGTAGAACTGCAGAGTCACTTAGCCAAACCTCTAGACTCCCCAAGTTGACACAGTGTATCAACCATAGCTACCCCTTCATTCATCAGGCCGCTGTGTAGAAAATCCTTTTTGGGACTTAAGTGCTAATGACTAGAGTATTCTGCCTTAGTCAGATGGTACCCAGCAGTGGATGTCATGTGGCTGTTGAACCAACTAGTTAACTCGGGGGCAAAACTACAGAATTTAGGAGTATAGACTGGAGGTATGGCATCTCCATTCAGGTTTACTGCTACTGTTTTTGTCCTTTATTTTGTACCTTTCATGTGGAATACAGCTTTGCTGTTTTGGGAGGATTATTGCGATCACGTTGGGACTCTAGTCTACCTTGTATGACTTTATTCTATGCCCTGTGTGTTTGAGCATCGTGGGATAATCTACTATGGCTATTCCTTTAGGTGTTAGCAACTTCATTTTCTGTTAAGTGATTCAGTTAGCTTTCCCCAGAGATTCTACTTCTGGTTGCTTTTGTTTCTGGGATAACTTTGTTTTGCCACAGTTATATATTTTAAATCTAGGGCATGTAAAAGACTTTCTATTTTTTCGTTTCCTTATTCGAGAACTATCTTGGCTCTTTATGTCAATTCTAGAGTAAATACAGTAACCCACTATACCTTAATAACTGTTGTATACTTCAGATTTTAGTAAATCTATTAAATTAGAAAGATAAACTAAGAGGTCTATTAAGTTTTAAGGTAAGAAAGATAAAGCAAACATTTATCTTCTATCTGTAGTAGTTTGTCTAGAATTAAGAAACATTTGAAGTAGTACCCCAAACTAATTTTATTCTATAATTGTGCAGTCATTTAAGAGCAGATAAAACATAATTTCTTTAAGATTCTCAGCAGATCTTATCTGATAAAGACTTTCATATTTATTTCATTGCTACTTTGAGGATTCATAAGTAACAAATGTAGTTGGATTGTGAATTTATCATGTCCGACACCAGTTGGAACTGATTCTTATACCCAGTAGTGGCTTAGTTAAGGTCCTACAACTGTAGACAAACATTATGAGTAAAGTTTTATTTATAAATCAGCTAGGAAATGCATGCACCATTAGACACTAGAATTTATTTACTCACTGTAGTATACTAATACGAGCTTATAGTTCTGTCTTTGTGAGGGTTCTCAGAGATGTCAGATTATGCTTACTTACTTATTCCAATGCCTTCTCTGACCCTAGAAAGCCTCTTCAAAACTTAGCTGCTTTCCTCCAGATCAAATTCCTATGGATTTATATTCAGAATGGTACTACTGTTACATCATTATGACTGTTACCATTACCATCACCATGATATCCTTGTGTATTTGGAATTGAGTAATTGTATGTGTTACTAGATTTAAACTTAATAATTTTTGTTTAAAGTCTGATGTATCCCTTGTACAGCCAAGGATGAAAGTCAAGTGATTTATGGAAGGGCATATGTTTAATTAGTGATATTGTCAGATCTCAAATTTGGATATGATTCTAGCACCTTTGCTTATAATTGCCCTACTGTATTGCTTCCTTTTTTTGTTTTTTTTTGTTTTTTGGCAGTAGGGGAGACTGTACTCAGGTCCTCTTGTATGCTGACTGAGCCTTCTCTCACACTGAGCTATACTGCAGCCCTTTTATTTTGAGACTGGGCCTCCCTAGATTGCCTGGGCTGCCCTCAAATTCATGATCCTCCTGGCTCAGCCTCCCAAGGAACTATTAATTATATCCCTGGATTTGGGCTGCCAGCAGCTCACTAAACTGCCCATAAAGTTTCAGTTTTTAATCCTTGGTTGCTTATTTACTGTGGTTACCTGGTTGTGCACTTATGATTATAAACTCAGATATTTAATGAAACTTACTAAAGAGCAAATTAGCTCATTTTGGAGTGGCCATAGCATTTTGTAAAAGACTATCCAGCTATAACATTTACATGTGACTCTTCCATTAGAAAGGCCACCTAGTCACATTGAGAATGCTTTCCATCTAAAGAACTTTTTTTCATGAACATGATTTGACTCATCAGACAGTATTTTAAATTTACAAGTTATAATAGCTTTATTCTTCTGAATGGCACATATCTTAATTGTTCTACTTGAAGTGAGTTTTCTAAGATCACTTATTCTATTGGAATTAATGTTAAATCTTTTTATTGAAATACACATGTAAGATATTTTTGCACATCATAACTTTTTGGTCCTATCTACTTTATAAAGTGAACATGTCATTATGTGTAGCAATCAGTTCAAGAACTGGAATATTACAAACTTTGTATCTCTACCTAGTCACTACCTTCCCTCAGAGGGAAGTATTAGTTTAATAAAACTACATAGATTATTAGTCTTGCATGTTTATGAAGTTTGCATTGGTGGAATCATACAGTATATTGTTTGTGTGTGGTTTCTTTCTTTACGATTATAGGATTTCACTGATGTTGTATGGTAATTGGCTCATTCTTATTGCTGTATAATCCATTATGAATCAGTTGATGTTTGTTGGCATTTTGCAGCTATTACCAGGAATGCTCCTAAGAGCTTTCTTGTATATATTTTCTGTTGGGTGTATACCTAGGTGTAGAATATTGCATCATAGAGTAGTGGACACGTGCTCAACTTCAAAAATACTGCCAATGAGCTTTCCAAAGTGGCTGTACAAATTCAGATTCCCACCAGCAGTGTATAAAAGTTTCATTGTTATTCATCTTTGTCAGCTCCTGTAATTATTGTATTTTATATTAACCATCCATCCTGGTGTCTGAAAGTTTTTTGTGATTGTGCTATTTGAAAAGGATTTTAGCTTAACTGTTAAAATCATTATAGGTTTAAGTATGTAATTATTGATGGCTATATGTTATATAGTAGTCTTTTCTGATTATCCTTGCATCTCTTGGCTTGTGTCTAAATGTCCCCCCAAATCCTTATGCAGTCATAGGTGGTGCTTTTTCAGAGATGGCTGAATCTAGAGTGTGTAATTGGTTCATGGCACAATGCTAGGATTAAGGATGCTAGGATTAAGCGGGGGCAATTATTAAGTAAGTTCACTGATAGGTTTGCCCTGCCCTAACGCTGGTAGACTATATAGAAAATAAAAGCCGCAGAAAAATAACTGTTAAAAACTTTCTCCTCTTCGATGCCTGTCTGCCATGCCACCCTTCCTTAGAGTTAGTCAACTGTGGGTTGAAACCTCTACAAGCTGTGAGCCAAATAAACCTTTGCTCTTTTAATTTTGCGTGTCAGATGTTTTTTGTCTCAGCAGTGAGAAATGTAATTAAAACAGTGAGGCTAACAGAGAGCCATATTCAGAAGAAAAGCACTTAACTGACCACATACCTAGAAGCACCACATTCTTGGGGTTCTAAATAAGTAGTGTGTTCCCAAGTAGGGCTGAATGGTTTGCATATGGCTTCCAAAGACCATGTGCGAAAGGCTTGGTTGGCATTCTCTGGCATTATTGGGAAGTGGTGGAGCTTTCAAGAGGTGGGCCTAGTGGGGTTACAGTAAGTCTCTGGGAGCAAGCCCTTGAAAAGGGATATTGTGATCCTGTTTCCTTCCTGGCCACTATTAGGTGAATATAATCAGAAAAGAGTGTCATGTAAACATCAAACTTAAACCTATAATGAAAGCATTTTCCCAGTAGTCATTGAACTCTTACTTCAGAGTAGGGGTGATGATGTAATGCCTACTTGAGAGTTACTGTAAAGTTTTAAAGACACACTTAAAACACTTAGAATAGGGCTCAAAAAGTGAACTCTCAGTAAGTGTTAGCTACCATTTCCTCTCCTAGAATGTTTTTCTTTCTGTGCTTGTAGCTTTACTTTATTATAATTCTAAAAATCCCTCAGGCCCAACCTAAGTCCTGACTCCTCTTCAGATTCTCTTGATTTTCATAGCCAGAACAATTTCTTCCCAAATTTCAATGAAATCTAAATTTTTCCTCCAGCATTTACCTGCACCTTTTAAAATACTTATCTCTGGTCGTCTTTTATATATTATATTCTCCTAGAGTATAAATTCCTTAAAAATAGGAATTGTATTTTCCTAATGTTGTTAGCTTCATAATTATGAGCATCCTTGCAAGAATCTAGAAGTTACCCAATAAAAAAGGAAAATTTGCTTTTTTTCCTGCATTAATAAATTCTACTTTAAAAAAATAAATTCTACTTTATTTTTAAAAATTTTATTATGTTTATTGATATAATTTAGATACATGTAATAGTCATATTCCACACGGGGACTCTGTACCTGTACATGATAAGTCATGATTCCTCCTTTTACCCCACTCCCCTCACCTCCCTTCAGCCTCTCTTCCCCTCCTTATTTACAAAGCTCTGTTGCCATTTCATCGTTTTCTTCACTGTTTCTTTTCCTCTCCCCCTCCCCAGCTGTTCTTTCCTTTGGAACAGTTTCTGCCTATTTCACGATGTCTATCAGACGTTTACACTCACACTTCCACCTTCTTACATGCGCTGGCAGTTCTCACCCTAGAAAGACAATGTGATGTTCACACGTGTGTCTGATTTGTTTCACTTGAGAGTGTGGTCTCAAGGCCCACCCATTTACCTATAAATATCTCAAGTTTATCCCTCTTTGTGGCCAAGTAGTACTTGATTGTATAAAAAAATACATCTTTTTTACCCATCCCTCAGTTGATGGAAATTTGGACTATTTCCACAATTTAGCAATTACAAACTGTGCTGCTATAAACATGAGTTTGCATATAATTATTTTGGGAAGATAACAAGAAGGGGAATAGCTGTGTCAAATGGGAGCTCTAGTCCTAGTTTTTTGAGGAATCTCCACACTGATTGCCATAGTGGTTGCATCAGTCTACACTCTCATCAACAGTGGAGAAGGGTTCTTCTTTTGTCCCCACAGCCCCTCCAGCATTTGTTATTGGTTGATTTCTTGAAAATAGCTCTTCTTTCTAGGGTGAGATGGAATCTCAGTATTGTTTTAATTTGCATCTCTTGGTTGACCAGTGATGTTGAACATTTTTCCATATATTACTGTTTGTACTTCTTCATCTGAGAAGTGTATATTCATTTCAGATACCCATTTTTGGGTCTTTAAATTTGGGGATGTCTGATGTTTTTTCAGTTCTCTTTATGTTCTGGATATTACTCCTTTGTCTAAGAAACAATTGGAACAATTTTTTTTGTCAATCTGGGTTGTCTCTCTGTTGATGATTTCTTTTGCTGTACAAAATCTTTTTAATAAGATGAGATCCCAATTATTGATTCTTTGTGATATTTCCTGTGTGATCAGGGTTTTTTAAAAACTTTTATTTTAAAAGTAAAAGAATAGGGGCTGGGGATATAGCTCAGTGGAATAAGCGCTTGCCTAGCAAGCGCAGGGTCCTGAGTTCGATCCCCAGTACCACAAAAAAAAAAAAAAAGTAAAAGAACAAAAACATATTAACGAATGGACACAAAGTAGCATAAGAATAGTACATTCAAAACTGAGTTACAGACAAGGTGACAGGGAATCAACAATAGTTGTTGCATTACATATTGATAACTTCAAAATGTATACTCAGGAAGACAGATACAGACATGCAAAATTGATCAAACAAATAATCATCAACTATTCCTTACAATAAAGTGACCTAAGTCAGTAGTACAACTAAGTTAGGTATGTTGCATATACATACATACATACATAGATAATTATCCCTTCCTTTTTCGTTTTTTTATATAATATTTTTTTAAAGTGTGAGAGAAAAAGAACTACATCAACAAAAGACAACAAAAAAAGAGGAAAGCATTAACAAAGAGACACAAAGTAGCACTATAACAGTATAATCAAAATCGAATTATAAACAAAGCAACAGGAAACCAACAATAGTTGTTGCATTGCACATTGATAACTTCAAAGTGTATGCTCAGGAAAACACATATAGACATACATGATTGATCAAACAACCAGTCATCAACTATACCTTACCATTAAGTGACATAAGACAATAGTAGAACCATGTTAGCCATCCTGCACATATGTATATACGTACATACATATATACATACATTTTTGCCTCTTTCTTTTCTCCTTTCCCTCATCCCATCTGTTCTTTACTTTTGAACAGATTTCCTTCATGTCTCTTAGTTTATATTCCCACCCTCGGGTTCTTACACAAGTGACAATATGGTGCTTGCACATGTACCTCTGAATTATTTCACTTACGGGTATGGTGTCTAATTGTGACCATTTGGCTAAAAAGGCCCCAGATCTGTCCCTCTTTATAGCTTAGTAATATTCCATTATATAAAAATGCCACAGTTTTTAAATCCAGTCCTCTGTGGATGGACATCTGGGTTGCTTCCACAATTTAGCTATTACAAATTGTGCTGCTATAAACATGGGTGCACATATATCAGAGTGATATGATGTTTTCAGATCTTCTGGGAAAATACCCAAAAGGGAAACAGCTGGTTTGAATGGAACCTCTAGACCTAGTTTGCTGAGAAATCTCCAAACTGCTCTCCAAAGTGGTTTCACCAATCTGCAATCCCACCAGCAGTGCAGTAGAGTCCCTATTTCTCCACAGCCTCGCCAGCATCTGTTATTGGATGACTTTTTCATACTGGCCAGTCTTACTGGGGTGAGATGAAATCTCGATGTTGTTTTTATTTGCATTTCTCGAATGACTAAGGATGTGGAACATTTTCTCATATATTTATTTGCCATTTGTATTTCTTTGTCTGAGAATTGTGTATTCATCT